>ML788190.1:774974-794407 GCA_009831015.1 Picea engelmannii | reverse complement strand
CATTCAATTTGGGGGTTTGTTGTACAAACCCTTGTGATCAACTCAGTGGTGAAATATCCACTCACCTTGTTCCACAGCTTGGTCTCGGGGATGAAATATTCCTCCACACCATTCTATTCTTAGCATATCTCGTTCTAGAGCCCTAGTAGACAGCAGGACCATATTATTGGGGAATTTCCAGCAAGGGCACACCATACCATTGAGGAAGGTTCGATTTAGCTATTCAGGAGGGCACAACTCTCTTAGAAGATTTCACACTTGGAGAGGTTTGCCTTGTACGTTGGGCTTGAAACTTTAGGAGGAGGATCCCACTGCCCTAATCTATTACTTGACTGAGTTTGGGCTCGTTTGGAGCATTCTTCCATTAGGGAAAAATTATTGAGGGCTTCTGTCTCCACTTGGAGCGTGGCACTCTCTGGTTGAAGGGTTCAACATTGAGATCTTCTTGATACTGGTATTCATTACTTATTCATCCTTTAGAGGCTTCTTTGTATTGACGAGAGAATTTTGTAGCAGCTCATATCTATTGTTTGTATGGCCATCTAAGGTTTATGCTAGATCATCCATCTATTGTATTGATCCTACATTGCTTAGAATAAAAGGGTCAGATCTTTGCTTGTGCTTCTATATCTTGAATGTATGATGATATTCATGTATTGAATGAATCTTGTATGCACTTAATAGCTCAATAAACACTGGCACGTTCACAAACCAATGGTAGTTAGTGATTCTACGCCAAAATTTGTCTTGGGATCATTACAATGGTATCAGACCTTCGATCCTCCAAACCTATGGAGGGATCGGCACATGCAGAGGTACAATAGTATTTTTATGGGTCGAAAGAAGAAATCGAGCAGTGAAACAGAGGCTAAAATGGAAGGGTCAAGGGATGACCATGAGCCTTTAGGCTTGGCTCTCATAGCAGTCGAGTTTGATAAGTTCCAGCAATCCGTCAACCGCACGGAAAGCACATTGGTCCAACACTTGGGTGAGTACCATGAAACCAGCAAAAGGGGACAGGTCGAACTCTCTGAAACTTTGAAGAGGGTTGACGAGAATCTATAGATAACGAATAAGAATCAATTCAAGCTAAATGAACTTCTGATGCAAGTGAACCATCAAGGGAAGAACCCTGATCTGTATGGGAATAAGGAGGCTGGTGGATCCGAGGAAATCCATGAGGAGACCAGATACAATCCAGAGAAAGTAGTTAGATATGAAGGAAGTCTGGACGGAGACACGGGCCAGGGTCTGATGGGTAGCAGGGTCAATCAGAGACAATACATACCTATGTTCACAGATGATCATCTTGGTCGACATTCAGGTAGCAGAGCTAACCCTAGACCCTACATGCCCACATTCATAGATGAGCAAGGGCAACGTGAATAGGTAGAATAATTTGTGGAGCAAATGGCAAGGAGTACCAAAGAATACTACAGTTTGGATATGAAGATCCAAAGACAGATGTCCCTAGATTAGTATTGCTAACTCAGGTTCAGAAATCAACCTAGGACAAACCACAGGGGTAGTTTTGAGTTTGAACGTAGAGCAGGGAAGATAGAAATTCCATACTTTGATGGTACGGCCAAGATGACAGCACAGTATTGGGTACAAAAGATGGATACTTACTTACAGCTCAACCCCATGAGGGAGATGGAGGCCATCAAGTTTTACACTATGTACTTGGATGGCAAGGCTCATGACTGGTGGTATCACAGACTCACCACACTTGGCCACAATCAGATTGTGTCCTATACAGAATTCACTCAGAGGCTCATTGATAAATTTGATCAAGGAGATCCTGAGTTACATTTCCAGGAGCTCACCCAACTCAAACAAACAGGTACGGTTGAATCATACATTGATGAATTTCAGAGGTCGGTAGTGATGGTGCAAGATATGTCCCCGACCAAGCTCATGATGCTTTTCACAGAAGGGTTGATGGAACCTCTGAAGGGTTAGATAAAGGCCTTCAAGCCTACCAGCCTATAATAGGTCATTTGGAAGACGAGGGATTTGGGTCCTGCCGCTAAACCTAAATTCATACCCAGACCACCTCTCAACAATGGTGGAAGAGATCAAAGGTCTCCAATAAACTAGGGGGGACGTGACCCTAAGGGTTTTGACAAAGGTCGTGGCAGAATAGATGACAACACTAGGAGAGAACTGAGGAGGAAGCAACTATGCTTCACATGCAAGGAACCATGGAACCCATCACACAAGTGCATGGGATGTGGTCAGGTGCACTACATTGAGGTGACTTCAGACAACGAAGAGGAAGATGAGATTGGCTAGATATAGAACATGGAGGCAAAAGCCACTGAGGTAGTAGAGGATGAGCAGATCATGGGACAGGATAGTATGGCCACCTTGGCATCTATCAGTGGGGTACCCAAGTATAACACCTTCCAAATAAGGGGGGTCTTGCAGGGTCAAAGAGTTTCAGTCTTGATTGATGGAGGAGCTTCCCACAACTTCATTGATGTAGCATTATTGAAGAGGAGGCACATACCCATAGTATAATTTGAAGGATTCAAAGTGGAGGTTGCAGGAGGAAGCACTATGCCCTGTGACAGATATATTCCGGGCATGAAACTTACCTTGGGTAGGCACAAGCTGATATAGGACGTCTATGTCATGGACCTTCTGGACACCAACATCATCCTAGGGGTTTAGTGGCTCAGCACACTGGGGCCTATCACCACCAACTACAAAACAGTGGAAATGTCATTCACAGAGGAAGGTGGATGAAAGGTAGTGATGAGGGGCATAACAGGGAATGTTGCAAAGGTAGTCACGGCCAAGAGGATGGAGACCATCTTCCGGAGGGATGAGATAGTATATGCAGCGGAATGCAGGATTGTGACACGTTTGGATGAACAGGGAAAGGTTCACTACACTCCAGAGATCAAAGAAATCCTTGACAGGCACCACAAGGTGTTTGGGCCTATTCCTCCAGGGGTACCACCAGATAGAGGGTTTGAACACATTATTGAGCTAGAGGAAGGGGCCAAACCAGTTATCACCACACCATACAGACACCCCAATAAGTACAAAGATGAGATAGAGAAGGCCATCAAGGAACTTTTGGACATGGGGCACATCAGACCCAACAACAACCCTTTTGCTTCTTCCGTAGTGTTGGTGAAGAAGAAAGATGGCACTATGAGAATGTGCATTGACTTCAGGGATTTGAACAAAAAGACCATAAAAAACAAGTGCCTGATACCCAGGATTGATGAACTATTAGACAAACTGCATGGGGCCATCTACTTCACGAAGATTGATCTTCTCTCTGGTTATCATCAGATCAAGATGAGGGAGGAAGACATCTCAAAAATGACTTTTAGATGTCACTACGGCCATTATGAGTTTTTGGTGATGCCCTTTGGTTTAACCAATGCCCCTGCTACATTCCAATCATGTATGAACCATGTGTTCAACAAGACGTTGAGGAAGTACTTGTTGGTATTTTTTGATGACTTTCTTATCTACAACAAGACGTGGGAGGAGCATCTCAGGCATGTGGATAAAATTTTGTCAATCATGGAGGAACAATCACTATATGGTAAGGAGTCCAAATGTGAGTTTGGAATGACAAAGATCCTCTATTTAGGACACATCATCGGGGCAAAGGGGGTATAGGTACATCAGGAGAAAATACAAGCCATCATGGAATGGCCTACTCCTAAGACACTCACCGAATTGAGAGGATTTCTGGGTATGTGCACGTATTACAGGAAATTTTTCAAAGGATTTTCTCAGCTGTGTGCACCTTTGACCGACTTGACTAAGAAAGGAGACTTCAAGTGGGACGAGGAGGCTCAAATAACGATGGAAAAGATGAAGGAAGTGATGAGTACGTGCCCAGTCTTAGCCCTTCCATATTTCAGTCTTCCTTTTACCTTGGAGTGTGATGCCTCCGGGGAAGGAATAGGGGCCGTACTGATGCAAAAGAGGAACCCGCTTGCCTATGAGAGTCGGAAGCTCAGGGGTCCCAAACTACTCTACAACATTTATGACAAAGAAATGTTGGCTGTCATGCATGCACTAGCCAAATTTCGGCAATACTTGGTTGGTTCCAGGTTTGTGGTCAAGTCAGATCATAACAGTCTCAAATATCTATTGGAACAGAAGGACTTGAACGAGAGGCAAAAAAAATGGGTAAGCAGAATACAGGCCTACGACTTTGACATTGAGTTTGTCAAGGGGAAGAACAATGTGGTGGCTGATGCCTTATCCAGGAGGCCATCCATCCTTTCCATAACAGGGGTAACAGTTGATTGGAAAGACCATCTGGTGATGGAGTATGCAGAAGATCAGTTTGCGTGCCAGCTACTGGACGGACAAGTACAAGATGAATATTTCAAGGTTATAAATGACCTCATCTACTACAAAGACTGAATCTTCTTGGTTCCTGGATCGACCTTCAAGGATAAAGTATTGCAGGCGTGCCATGAATCACCAATGGCAGGACATCAGGGGATCAACAAGACGTACAAGCAGGTGAGAGAAAGGTTCTCTTGGAAGGGTCTCAAGGAGGATGTGATTAAGCATGTCAAAGAGTGTACTACATTTCAAGTAAAAAAGGATGAGCACACACACCCAGCAGGACTATTGCAACCCTTGCCCATTCCAGAGCACAAGTGGGAAAGCATATCCATGGATTTCATCACTGGACTGCCAAAGATGCAAGGGAAGGACTACGTATTTGTAGTGGTGGACAGGTTAACAAAGTTTGCACATTTCTTCACCATAGCTACCGACTTCAGTGCAGTACAGGTGGCTGAACTATTCTTCAGGGATATTTTCAGGTTGCACGGCCTACCCAAGACCATTGTCAGCGATAGAGATAGCAGGTTTATGAGTACTTTCTGGCAGGAGTTATTCAGGTTGGTTGGTACAGCCTTGACCCCTAGCACCAGCTATCACCCTCAGACGGATGGACAGACAGAGATAGTCAACAAATGGGTGGAGGGCTACCTCAGAAACTATGTGGCAGGGCAACAGAAAGCATGGACCAGATGGTTGCATCTGGGAGAGTATTGCTACAACACCACCCAACATATGTCCATTGGCATGTCACCATTCCGAGCCTTGTATAGCTATGATCCTTTATCGTTTCTGGAGATTGTGTTTGGTGACAGCAGGGCACCTATGGTACAAGATTGGATTGAGTAGAGCCAAGACATTCTCACGGAACTGAAGGATCATCTACAGAGGGCACAAAACCAACAGAAGGTCTAAGCAGATAAGCACCGAGTTGATCATACTTTTGAGGTTGGCAACTTAGTCTATCTGAGACCGCAACCATACAGTCAGGTGTCCATTAAAAGAAGTGGAGCAGAGAAACTGCAGCCACGTTTCTTTGGACCCTATAGGGTCAGCAGAAAGATAGGGGTCGTAGCTTATGAGTTGGAGCTTCCATAGGGCAGTAAAATACACAACATCTTCCATGTCTCCTGTCTTAAGAAAGCCCTCGGCCAACACATCAAACCTATTGATCTATTACCCCCCATGGATGAAGAGGGACGACTTATTCTAATTTCGGAAGAGTTATTGGAAGTCCGAGAGAAGAGGCTCAGAAACTGAAGCATCAAAGAGTACTTGATCAGGTGGAAGGATTTACCCATTGAGGATGCCACTTGGGAAAAGGAGCACGTGGTCAGAGAAGGATGTTTGGAATTGCTTGAGGACAAGCAATTTCAAGCATGGGAGACTGTAATGTCCCCCACCTCTTAGAGAGGTGATGAGGAGACTTAGTGGCCTGGGCACCCCCACTAGTTCATAGTCTCACACTGAGGGGGAAGGTCAACTAGACTAAATTTATATTTTTAAGTTGACTTGAGAAAGAAAAAGGATAAAGGGAGTAAAAGATAACTCAATAGAAGAATAGAAATTAACCATGGGAGTAACCTAACTCAACAGAGAATCAGAAGGAAAAAGTATAAGTAAGAGGCTGGGGCACACCTATCATTCATCCTGATTTTTGGTATATTTCTTGTTAGTTCTCTTGAGCATTCAGTTTGGGGGTTTGTTGTACAAACCCTTGTGAGCAACTCAGTGGTGAAATATCCACTCACCTTGTTCCACAGCTTGGTCTCGGGGATGAAATATTCCTCCATGCCATTCTATTCTCAGCATATCTCTTTTTAGAGCCCCAGCAGACAACGGGACCATCTTATTGGGGAATTTCCAGTAAGGGCGCACCATACCATTGAGGAAGGTTCAGTTTAGCTATTCAGGAGGGCGCAACTCTCTTAGAAGATTTTGAACTTGGAGAGGTTTTCCTTGTACGTTGGGCTTGAAACTTCAGGAGGAGGATCCCACTGCCCTGATCTATTACTTGATTGAGTTTGGGCTCATTTGGAGCATTCTTCCATCAGGGCCGAATTATTGAGGGCTTCTGTCTCCACTTGGAGCGTGGCACTCTCTGGTTGAAGGGTTCAACATTCAGATCTGCTTGATACTGGTATTCATTACTTATTCAGCCTTTAGAGGCTTCTTTGTATTGATGGGAGCATTTTGTAGTAGCTCATATCTATTGTTTGTACGACCGTTTGAGGTTTATTGCCAGATCGGCCATCTATTGTATTGATCCTACATTGCTTAGAATAAAAGGGTCAGATCTTTGCTTGTGCTTCTATATCTTGAATGTATGATGATCTTCATGTATTGAATGAATCTTGTATGCACTTAATAGCTCAATAAACACTGGCACGTTCACAAACCAATGGTAGTTAGTGATTCTACGCCAGAATTTGGCTTGGGATCATTACAACCATTCACCATAAACAAAATAGAACACAACTCATGAGTTCAGACGACACCAAGGTGGTGCCTAAAACCCTTTTATTCACTTATATAGAAGAATGTTACAATGATATAAGAGGGGAGATCAATTAATCCTTGCATGTCATTACAAGAATACAAAGAGTCAATGAAAGTCACCTTCCAAGGCTTCTTAGCTTCTCTACATACCTCAACCCTTGTTGCAACTATAGGCCTACCTCTTGCAATTCTTGTTCACGAGTTCAGTCACCAAGAAAACTTGGGTGACTTACAACGTTGCACCTTAGTAAGACTATTGCAGACCCCTTCAGTGACTCTTTCTTTCCTTATGTTTCCTTCTTATTGAAGGATGCCTTAGCTCATCTAAGTCTCCTCATACTTATGCGTTCCTTGTCCATTCACTTGGGAAAGTGTGTCGCATGAAGTGACTTGGGATGACTCAACCTTCATGAACATTAATCCACTTCAATCATGCCAATATCACCTCCTTGCCCCATTTCCTAAGTCATCTACATCCCAAGCATCTGTTTGACAAGTCGACCTAATCCTACACCCCAAGTCATCCAACTATCCACGCTTCCATCATCCGCAATTCATGGATACAAGTCCCCTTGGGTCCACATGTCTAGATCGTGCATCCAAGGAACCCCTAATTGTCCCATATAAAGTCATGAGGATGGTCACCACTCCATCCTTCACTTAGTTGAGTGTATCCAACCATCCCATTTATCTGCGACAATGCTTTGCACCCGACTTGGCAGTGCACTCTTTTTCATTCGCGGTGGAGGTATTACATCCTCCCCTACTAAACTTGTCATCATCCTAGCAATTCCCAATGAACACAAGATCCAATATGTTGCTTCTAAAACTCTCAAACCTTATCTTCATCCTGCCAAAGTGCCTCGTGTGATCTGGATTATTTTTGGCACGAAATGAGAGCGGAGATATAATAAAGAAATGCACAGAGATATCGCAGATATATAATAATATAACAGAAATGTATCAGAGATGCAACCATAAACACAGATATACAGTAATACATGATTTCTATTAATGAAAGAAATGTACAGAGACTGTAAAAATACAGAGTGAAAGACTCGCTAGAATGGTGGTAGCTTATCTCTAAGAAGAGATGCGACGGCTACTCGCATTCGCAAGAATATGATTACAATGAGGCTCTAAAGGCCTTTTTACAATAAATAGGAATGCCAAAAACCCTGGACATCCAAAAACCTAACCCTAGGAGATGAAGTGCCAAAATTCATGTGGGCCCCGTTTGGGTAAGTGAGTACATCAACTTCCCGAGGTCATAACTTTTACATACAATCTCTGTTTTAGGTGCATGATAGCCCATTTGAAAGGTATCGTCGAGGATATTCATTTTGGGAGATAAATCATGCCTTTGACTATCATTGAGAATATATATCCCAAAAAACCTTCATTTAGGCCCTCAAAATGGCTCCGAAAGTTAAAAACTGCTAAAAATAGTAAATTACCAAAATTGCCAGAAAATTGTTTTGAGCCAGTTGGAAAAGGTGGGTGGCCACGGATATCCACCTGGATCATCGTTCCTCTCCCAACCATTCTCCTTGTCAAGTTGATCCTTCCAATGGATAAAATAATCATGTCATTGATTTATGCAAACAAAGAAAGTCTAGTGAGAGAGTATCTTCTCAACCTCCAACTCGGGTCTTCTTGCGATCATCGTAGGGGATCTAGATGGTGTAACCTTGCTTGATTCGTCTTCATCGATCCAACAAGGTTTCAAAAGACTAATGTGGAAGACAGGATTTTCATCTTCATGTGAGGTGGAAGCTCCAACCGATAGGTGGCATTACCAATCTTCTTGAGGACTTTGAATAGACCTTCAAACCTCTACACCAAGGCACTAGTGACATACTGGTAGGTGGCTTAAATTTTTCTCTACCCAACTTGACGAAGAATAATTCATCCACTTTGAATTCTACATCTCGCATATCACAATCCTCCCATTTCTTCATCCAATTTCTCACATTCATGAACCCCAAGGTTAATGGGTTCTTCCCATAGTATCCTTATAGTGCCATGTGAGGGGTTAAAGGCTATTGCATGTTTTCCAACTCAAACAGACTATATCCCATCGCAGATCTCTTTTGTAATTTATAGTTGAATTGGGAGGCATCCAATAGATACGGCCAATTCATCCAATCATCCCACACGAAGTGTTTTAAGTAGTATTCCAAGAGTCCATTGATGTGCTCTATATATCCATCTATTTGCGAATGGAAACTCAAGATCTATAACAACTTCGTCCAAATTTTTTTGAACAACTCCGTCCAATGAGTCTTGCGTCCCTACCTGACACAATGCTCAAAGGAAGACCCCAATACTTCACTACATTTTTGAAGAAAATCCTTGCCACTTCTTCTGCACTACAAGGTATCTTCATTGGAATGAAGATGGCATACTTAGAAAAATAATCAATTACGACCATGATTCTATTACAACCTTGTGCAATTGGAAGTTGGGTGATGAAGTCCATTGAGACATTCACCCAAGGTCTCTATAGAATTAATAAAGTCTACAATAGACTGACTTGCATCTTGCTATCTACCTTGTCTTTTTGGCACATAAGACAAGTCTAGACATACTCCTCAATGTCATTCTTCATATGCTCCCGATAGTATCCTTGTTCTGATACTGCTAATATTCTTCATTGTCCTGGGTGGCCAGCCCAAGGTGAGTCATGACATTACCTTATGAGCTCCTTGTGGATATGACATGACTTAGGCACATAGATGCACTCACCAAGATACAAGAATCCTTGATCCATCCAAAAATTTGGTCTCTTTCCTTCCTTCACCTACTTCATGATGTTCATTATTGTAGGATCACTTTGCAAACCTTCCTTGATTTTGACTTGTAGCTACATCAAGACTTGAATATGAATTCCCATTAGTTTTGGCAACTCTTCTTCCTCCTCTAAGGAAAAAAAAATGGTCCTTCCTGTTCAAGACATATGTGGTTGCATTTAGCTTCCCCAACCAATACTCAATGGTCATGTCAAATTTTTCCAAGAAGTCCTACCACCATGCTTGCTTGGGTGACAACTTCGATTGGGTGGTGAAGTAGCTCGTTGCCACATTATTCATATTCATAACAAATGGCTTCCCCAATAAGTAGTGTCTCCATGCTTGTAGGCAAGACACAACTGTGGTCATCTCCTTCTCATGAACGAGGTACCTCCGCTCACGATCTTGTAGATTTCTTCTCTCATAGGCTATTGGATGACCCTCTTGAGTCAAAACTCCCCTAATGGTGAATTATAAGGCATCTGTCTACACCTCAAATGAGTGCTCAAATTTCAACAAATTCAATAATGGTTTTGATACAAGTCTATGTTTGAGTTCGTATAACATTGCTCGACACATCTCCATCCACTTTCATGCCTTGATATTTTTCAACAAGTTGTTGAATGGAGCTGAAATATTAGAGTATCCCTCCACAAACCTGTGGTAATAGTTATCCAACCCAAGGAAACTTTGTACCTCATGGATTGTTCATGGCTCCTCCCAATCCTCAATCTCGCTTATCTTCACAAGATCCATGTGAATGGATCCTTTCCCAACCCAATGGCCCAAGAATGGAATTTTGGTCTACCCAAAAAAGCACTTGGACTTCTTCAAGTATAGTTAATTTTTCCTCAGCACCTCAAAGACTTCCAAAAAGTACTTCTTTTGGTCCTCCATCTTCTAACTAAACACCATAATATCATCTAGGTATATAACCAACGACTTGTCCAAGAATGGTCAAAAGACATTGTTCATCAATGCTCAAAAGGTGGTTGGGGCATTGCACAAGACAAAATGCATAACTAGAAACTCAAAACTACCATACCTTGTCACCATGGTCATCTTCACCTCATGCCCTCCTTCAATCCTCACTTGGTAATATTTTTTCCTTAAGTCCAAGTTCGAGAATACTTTGTCCTTAGCCAACTTGTCGAAACAGTCTGTAGCTAAGTTCTTTATGGTCTACTTATTCGATGCATAGTAGTCCAAGAAAATTCTCAACTCTATGGTGTCCTTCTTATTTTGGAAGAGGACCAGGGCACCATATGAATACCTAAAGGGTTGAATGAATCCTGGTGGTCAATAGTGTGCCTATGTGGTAGCACCTTTGATAACTCATCAGGCGTCTGGTCTGCAAAGTTTCTCAACACATTGGAAATTTATGATGGAATAGGATTCCCCATTCCATCCTCGTTCACTTCCCTAATGATCATGGTGAGCATCTGTGATTCTAGGTGCTTGGCCACCCTCTTCATGCTCAGTGCAAACACCAATTGTACCTTTCCAACAAGCCTTCTTATTATTTTGCGCTCAACCCAAGCCATTTCTTCACCAAGTATAACCAACTTCTCGACAAATGGCATGAGGACTGACCACATCCTCTTGAGGAAATCTTGGTCGAGGATGACCTCAAAGTCATCCATTTATAGCACCATGAAGTCTACAAGACCCATCCACTTGTCCAATTGAATGTGTATAGTAGAGGAAACTCCTACTACTGCCTTGGCCTTACAGTTGACCGCCTTCATTGTAGCTTCACATGGATCAACTCCAAGCCCAAGATCATGTGTCAATTCTATTCGCAAGAAATTGTGTGTGGTGTCAGAGTCAACCAATGCCTGAACCATCCTCCCATTGATGATCAAGTCCACAAAACAAAACTAATGATCACATTGGCCTTGGTTTCCATCCATGGCACCAATCCTTCACATACCTATGTCTGCAGGATTATGATGTGCACAATCAATTAAGTGAAATGAACAACAACAAGAATGACCACACTTACCTCTATCCAAAGTGGGATTCCGCGGGTTACCAAGAAACACCATATCCACAAGGTGTGTGGGGAAAAGCTTTGGTCCAACTGCACTTGACCCCAAAATTGTTTGCATTGTGTCCTCAAGAACAATTTTATGCATATTCACTCCACTGAAGTGCACTCTAAGTCGAAATGGGACACCCAACCAGGATTCTCCTGAACCAACCATGACTTAGTGCAAGAGTTTGACATCATCCTTCGCCTTTGTCCAACGACCATCGTTCTCTTACTCTTGTTTGATTTTTCATCTGGAGGGGCACTCCAAAACTTGTGTCAAGTGTTGCACTTCGAAGCGCCCAAACATCCTAGGCTTCTTCTCGGTCTTTGGATGATAACAAAACCACCTCAAATGCATCAAGTTGTCCTCCAAACCAACTGCTCCCTTATTAGGCATGGTGCTCCCAACACAACTCTAAAACACACTCCTTGAAGAAGTTGAGCTCTGATACCACTTGTCACAAACCTAAGATTCTTGCCTAAAATTTTCCTTTTCATCGTCTTTGATTGTGCGACACTACCTTTCACTAGTCATGACATTTTTCCCACATCGCACTTACTACAACCAGACTACGCCTCTTCACTCAAGGCCTTCCCATAAATTCTCCTTCGGATACAAATTTCTATAACCATGCCAAGTCCTATGCAACTTAGACTTCACCAATAGAACACTCTTAATAGTAACTAGATTAGTTAACACTTGGGAAACATATAAGCACACAGAGGACAACATTCACCATAAAGAGAATAGAACACAACCCATGAGTTTAGGCAGCACCAAGGTGGTTCCTAACACCCTTTTATTCACTTATATAGAAGAATGTTACAATGATACAAGAGGGGAGCTTGGCCATTTCCTACAGCTCATTACAAGAGTAAAAAGAGTCAAGGCAAGTTACCTTCCAAGACTACCTAGATTTTCCACACACCTCAACCCCTATTACAACTCCAAACCTGCCTCCTATAGGTCCTATTCACAAGTTCAGTCACCAAGCCAACATGGGCGACCTTTGACGTCACACCTTAGTAATACCACTACAGGCCCCTTCGTTGACTCTTGCTTTCCTATGCTTCCTCCTTGTAGAATGATTCCTTAGCTCATCCAAGTCTCCTCATACTTATATACACCTTGTTCGTTCACTTGGGAAAGTGCATCGCATGAAGTGACTTAGTTTGACTCAACCATCTCGTGTGTTGGTCCACTTGATTCCTGCCAAGTCTGTCTCCTCGCTCCATCGCCCAGGTCATCTGTGCCCCAAGCATCCGTTTTGCAAGTCATCCTAATCTCGTTCCCCAAGTTATACAACCATGCATGCTTCTGTCATCTGCAAGTCATGGAGACAAGTCCCCTTGGGTATACACATCTGGATCGTGCATCCAAGGTGCCCCTACTCATTTCATATAAATTTTTGAGGATGTTCACCACTCTATCCTTCACTTATTCGAACGTGTCCAACCGTCCTATCTATCTACGATGATGATCCACGCCTTGCGACTTGCATGTCTCACCACCCATTGTTATTCAAACCCATGTTGTGGAATATGTAAATAGGTTGAAACAAATAGGTGTAAACACATGTGAGAAAGGAAACACATGTCACTAAATACACCTCACTTCAGTGAAGGGGAAGATACTTGGTTCAACTACCTTTGAAAAAATAGTAACACAAATAGAATAATTTCCAAGGGACAATGAATGCGACAACATCCTCAATGATGTGTTGTAGTCAATTATCACAACTAACGAGTCCCAAGTTCAAACCCAATTAACACTATCATTAATGGCTTTGATCACATCACTAAGTTGCTCTAGTTTGGTCGTCAACAACACCATCTATCACTTGGGAAGTGGGACACATATTTACTCTACAACGATGTCTATGTTGGATTCATGGCCAAGTATATCATAGTCCATGGATTTGGTTGTTAATACTCACCAAACATAATCATAGTCATAAAATCTGGCATTATTTATAAGTATAGAGTTGTCATGCATAAGATCAGAGAGAAGTTTTTTTATCTCTCTTTGATTTTCATGAGAGTTAATATATCGGCTTGAAAATGTGACCTAATGTCTATGTAGGAAATACAGTCCAAGAGATAGTGTTTTTTATTCTCTAACCTCTTAGTATCTCAAAAATTACATATTTTTTCCTCCTACATTGTTTTAGGTCTAGTCTAGCATCCAATTTCACTCTCAAGCTCATGCAAGTTTGTTCTTATTTAAAAACATTATTTTTCTTCTTAAGTTTCCTACGGTAGAAAGGTGATGTTGATCTTCAAGTTTGAAGTTTAAAATCTTTAGCTTTCTCGTATTATCAATTTCTTCATTGCACCACAATCTCTCTTTAAATTTAGTTGTGATACTAATTTTAATGGTATCAGTATTTTGAAGAGAGAACCCCTCATGAACCTTCTAGTGGTTAAGCAAATAATTCGTATATTTAGACTAGCCCCTATTAATTTTTGAGTGACTTTTACTGGTCTCTCAAGAATCCCTAGAAATCCTATCAATCTTCGTATTGATTATATCGTGTTTATACTTAAATTATTTGATTATAGCCTTAAGCTTAATGGGTGGAAGTCATCTTCGATGCTAGTGATCTTAACATTAAGATCACTAATTATAAAACATGTCTAGAATTTCTCAAATTTTCTCCAACTTTCTTTAGAAATACTACAACCCCATACTTCACGATCATATAAAATTACCAGAGTAACAATCATATCAAATAGGACTTTTCTTTTTTTCCTAGAACCAAAAATCTCATCTCTTTTTTACAAGTATTCTCAAGACCAAAAGGACTTTCCAACCTCCATTGATCATTCTTTCTACACTATAGTTACAATTGAGCTAGTGATGAAGGTCAACTCTAAGATATTTGGATGAAAGGACTTCTTACAAGATATTATTACCATACATACAATTAGAATAGGTGATTTTCCTAGATTTTCTGATCATAACCTTTTCCTTATCCATATTTACTGACATTCTAGAGCTAATACAAAAATATTTGAAAATTCTAAGTTACTTGTCTAGTTCAAAGGGGGTCCTTTCCAAAAGGACAATATCATCTAGATATAAAGAAAAAGAATGATGATTATTCTAGCCAAAGTGGTGCCAATGCAACCTGCTTTATCCAAACATGCCTCTAACTTATCAATATAAACACCGAAAATGGTAGGGGATAGAGGACATCTTTGCTTAGCCCCTACATCGTAACTAATTTCTTTCGACCAACCCTGGCTATTCTTAAACTTGGCATTTAATTTCATATGCAACCTTATCACAACATTCCTCAACTCAAAAACAACTTTTTCTTTCATAAGTTATGTCTAGCCAACTTGTCAAAATATTTACTAAAGTCAACGAAGCAACACATTATAAGTAATCGATTATATTTACATATGAACATTAATTATTAATTTTATAAATTTTAAAACCTTTTTTAGATATTAAAAAATTGTAGAAAAATAAATTTAATTAATATGTTTTTTTAATACATAAACTTAATTTTAACCTCTTATAGATGCATTGCTATTATACTATCTATTTAATTATTTTTACAAGTAATAAACATTATCATGAGCTTGGCATTTAGGTTGAGAGTCTATGATCAACTATGATAAGTGGCAAGAGGATGTATAGATGAAATCGCATAAACAACTAAGTGAAAACTTAATGAAATCGCATACAGAGATAATTACTTGGTTAAATATAAAGTTAAATTGACAATAATAAAGTTAAATATAATCGAATATGATTATTGTATGGGTGCTTGCTTGGGTTTACAAATTACCCCAAATCATCGCTTACATCAAAGATATATAGTAAAATATTGTGATCAAAATTAGTGAGTATACATTAGATCTACCTTGCCAAAAATGATAGAATTAGAATTAGAATTATTTGTCCCTTAACGGCCGAATAATCAAGGGTTAAGATTGCATGAATATGTAGAAGGAATATGTTGGAATTTGGCCTTTATTGCTTCTTTAAAAAATGATGTATATCTTCTAGAAAGTATGTATATTAATGGTATAGTTTTACTGAGGCAGATACAAGCCCCTTGAGGGTATGTTTTGTCCCTTGCGCTCTTGGATGCCACCTATTGTCCCTTGGTTCCTTTTCCATTGTCATATCAGCCTAATCGGATGAAAATTCCTCTCCCAATGGTCAGTTCCTCCTCCAAGATTTGAATGCCAAGCAAAGAAGAAGAAGTCCACCCCCCTTAATATGTTCAGTCAATGTAGTGCACTTTTTGGTTTTGTTTAAGTATTTTCTGGAAAGTCTACTCGGTTAAAATTATTATAGATTCTCATCTTTTTGAACTCCTAAAATTTTTTTGGAGCACAAATACCCTTCAAAAGAAATTGGTGGTTAATTTACAACCATGGATGACAAGAATTTACAAATTGAGAGAAAATTTTCAAACTTTGAAAGTACAACATATCTACAGGGAATATAACAGGGAAGTCGATCAGATGTTTAAGCAAGCATTACAACTGGATGGAGGTGTCTTATTTTGTGTAAAAGGAATGGGAGAAAATACCAAACATTTTAAAAGAATGGCAATGGTATAAATTCTGGTCGGATTCGACTGATGATTTCGGTTTTTTGTATAAGGGCCACCAAAGGATGGTTTTTTGTATTTTGAACCAACTCTATATTTTAGTTAGTTTTTTTTTATGGGGAGGTATAGTTTTGATATTGAACAACATATGTAATTTACTTTATGGATTGATCATGTAAAGTTAACTTTATATTCTCTAATATAAAATCTTTTTTTCTATTTGAAAAAAAAAGACTAACTCTATTTTTGTAAGAATTCTACTCTAATGTACTCTTACTCTGAGTCCCACTCACAACTTTTATATAATATTAAATCCTACAATTATTATTAAAAATAAAAAATTAAATATCAAGATGGTGTAATTGTAAACACTTAAATTATAAGCAGAACACAAGACAACAAACCATATCAGGCAAACACTGAAGATGAGATTGATGCTCAACACACCTTGATTAATATTAGAATATAGTTACAAACATACATTTATTGTCATACTTAAAATGACAATAAATGTATGCTCAACACACATTGCGTTCGCCCTCTGCTTAATCGCGCTCATCCTCTGCCTAATTGCGCTCATCCTCTGTCAAATTTCTCCCTCTGTTCATTCTCCACACTGTCACCATGCCCAAACAGTATGAGTTGTCCTCCTATGTTGACCTCTTTTCTATCCCCGAGTTCGCACAGTGCAGAGAAGTCTTCCTTCGCGCAGGGTAGGGATTGTTCTTGGCCCATCTGCAGGGCCACAATGACAACGTTTCTATGCAATTTCCCCTTGGATTCGATGGAATGATGGCGCATGTGGGGTCTCTCACCTTCGTGGTCTATGAGGAATCAATTTCCTCAGCCACAAAGCTTCCAAGGTTTGGAGACCCCTGGTTCAAACATGATGCAGGAGCATTGCTGTCAAATAAAAGAAAGTGAGGACGTGGAAGCGATTTGACACTTCGAGACATTGAAAAAGTTGAACTAACAATTAACTAGCTTGGAAGTGGTGCGAAGACTTTTTGGAATTCTCGTTAATTAATTTTGGTTGTGTAAAATCGGGCCACTATTTTATATGATGGAACCATTGTAAATCCTTTACACGACTGTAAATGTATTACAGGTGTGGGATATTAGCCCTGATTAGTCATTAGGTTGCATTAATTGAGTAGGTAACCATTTGAACAAAATGTAATAGTATTTAGATAGGGGGAAGAAGAGCGAAAAAGCTCTAGGTCTTTAGACAAGTTTTCATTGTAATAGTTGTGAAGGAGATAGCTACAATAATTATGTTTTCTTCTGAAATGAATAGAACAGAGAAAATTGACCCAAATACATAATGTTGATATTGTTTATAGTTTGACTGTGTTGTTATGTGGTTGTGAATGGATGACTTTCATAGTGAATGAATGAATAATTGAATGAGTTCAATTGTTTTTCTTCTGTAATATTATGCAAGGAGTGCATGCAGAGTGAAAGGAGTGCATATGAAGAAGTCTTTTTAGATTTAAAGCTCAGAAGAGATAGCGGGGGAAATTCTGTATGCAAAGTGTGCATATTGAGCGCAAGGAGTGCGTATAGAAACAAACTTGTGTTAAAGTTTGAAAGCTCAGGAGGTTGAGTGCAGAGTATGCCAGGAGGGAATTAGAAAGTCTTTTGGAAAAGACACAGAGTGAAAGTGTGAGTTAGGGATGAGATTTAATTTCAATCGCCAGAAGCTCGAGAGGAGTAGTGGTTTTAAGTCTCGAGAGAAAACACTTAGAAAAGTTTCTAAGTTTTGGAAGAGTTGAAGTGTTCAAAGGTGTAGCGTAGAAGGTGAAAGTTCGAAGGAAGAACAAGTATGAAGGATTGAGTGGGAGAAATTCTTAAGAAAATAATTTTGAAGATTGTATAAGATCAAGGGTCAAGATCCATTCAGAAAGGGCTGAAATCTTTCAAGCCGCTAGATCTCGGAGAAGTAGTGCATTGGTTAGTTGTGAGTAGTTATCGTAATTTCGTAAACCGTGTGGAAGAAGTAGAGTGAAATTCGCAAAATCCTGAAACGCGAAATCCTGAAATCATCGGGACCGTCCATTGAAAGAGGACACGTGGCGACAAATCAATATTTCGTTGATTCATAAATCGGGAAGTTGGAGGTAGGAGTTGTGAAAACTCACGAGGCCCGAGTTTGCGATTTGATAATGGCTGTCAGATCTAGAGGAACGTGAACTATTGATTTAGCACTCCAAAATATTGGCATTTCAGGAGTGTGAAGGAAGTTTCTCTCAGAAGACATGAAATACAAAATTGCGACATGATCATAGCCGTTGGCTGGAGAGCTAGTGTGGACCATTTATCTGATCTGAATATTTCACAATTTCAGGTATTGGAGGATCGGGAGAATGGAGGTGATTCACATTGAGAGTTCTCGATACGTGAAATCCTGATGCGCTCAGAAAGATTGGCCCCAAGTCATAACGAGAGGTCATATGGATGAAGGATAAGAGAGGAGCTAGCATGTGCTAGGCCCTTGTTGAAATTTCAGGACTCGAGAGTTTGAAGGACAGAGAGTCGGTTGACTCATATAGCCAATACGCAAAATCGCGACTTGCCTTTTCGAATAAGTGTGTGGTCACAAGGCGTGGTCATGTGGAAAAAGGCTTTCACTTAGCGCTTGCTCACGCGGGAGAAAGTTTCATAGAGACCTATGGATTGTTTTCTTAAAGGTTCCAGCAGGGAATTGAAGACTGTTTCAATTCAGTCTTGAGAAGATCCTAGACCAGGAGGTCGCGCAACCCTTGGAGAGGAGGGGGTCTGCACCAAAACATCACCAGTTTCCATGAGCAAGCTACAACAGGGTCTTCAAACCTGAGTTTCGGAATATCTCTGGAGCTAAGGGATACTCCAAGGAGTGGATTAAAGAGGAGTTAATTAACCCTTTGATAGTCATCACCAGAATGATCACTTGTGAAGGTAGATATTTTGTTTGTAAAGCGTGGCATTTTTTATTATTAGCTCATTTCCAATTCAATAAGCCATTGAATTTCCCTTTTTACTTCTTAAAAAGTCTTGAGAAGATGTCTTCCCAAGTATGAAAGAATGTAACCAATCCCCATAACAACCTATTCCACCATGGCCTTATCAAACTACCTATTATAGCCGAGTTGGAGAAACAGGAGAAGACATGGGATGAGTTCTGTTATCACCCCATAAGTTATGGGAATCAACTGGTGACTG
>ML788190.1:761509-774924 GCA_009831015.1 Picea engelmannii | reverse complement strand
TGCAATAATGGTAACTTGGTCCATACCTTTCAAGCATGGCCAAGTTATTTTAAATTTGATGTTGATAGGGTAGTGAATGATTTGGCTAAACAGTTTAATCTTAGCCAAAATGTCTAGGTTAGATTAGTGAATAAATCTGGCCAAAATGTCTAGTCCTGGTCAGATAGCCCCAGGGTAGAGTAATTTCTTAACCCAATAGTTTAATCTGGGTTAATTGTCATAGGAAGATAGTTTAGCATGTAGGTTAGTTGCTTCATTGTTTCACTCCAATAAAACCATCTTGATGTAAAATGTTGCACCATGTCTCAAAAGCCTAAAGGATAGTTTGGTCGAAGCCCCTTGGTGGTGTCTATTTGAAAATTTGGGAAAAAAAACCCATAAAATGCATTTATCCTAAGTTTTCCCCCAGCGCATGTGTTCTCTGCTCCTAGTTTATGCTCCTTACACATTTCGACGGTCCTGATCGTGGCGCCCAGATCTACGGCGCACAGAGCATTCTAGACCCCCCCGACCGCTCTGCTTTTAACCGAGGGGGGGGGGGGGTTCTGGAATCGGTGATAAGACTTGCGCAGATCTGGATGGCCCAGGGATGAGTGCATAAATCAATGGTCCAGATTGGATTCCGGAGCCCCCCATCCATTCTGCCTTTAACCGAGGGGGGGGGGGTCCGGAATGAATGATAAACGATGCGCTAAGATATGCGGCTAGGAAACGGGCGCATAGATCAACAACCCTAATTGGATTTTGGACCACCCCTGATGATCTGCTTTTAACGAAGGGGGGGGTCCGGAATGGTTTTTTCCCTCGGGTGGGCCCCTTGTCATACATGGCATCAGTCTATTTGCCCCAAAGTCCTGTCACCATCTGCTATCTGATAGCCACCGTCACTTATGGACGTCATCTTCCACTTGTTCCCGAGTTATGTCCCATCTCATAACTGTTGTCATCCACCTACCCCCTTTCACTCATGACCGGCCCCTTATTGTGACTTTTACCTCCAATCCCTAGCCGCCACATCACCCGTTCGTATTTTTCCGCTACCGTCACTTTCCATCTCACCCCCAAGTGGCCTGTTGTCCATTTATTACTAGATAACCTATCCATTATCCAGTTGACCTGTCTCCCGCGCCCAACCCACCCCATTTTAAATAAAATTACCATTTTCCCCTACTTTCGTTGTTCACCCATCGCACCAAAGAAACCCATAGCTTACTCCTCTGTTACGTTCCGTCGCCTTCATCCACAGTCAGTTGACCCCACTAACTTCATGTTTATTGCAGGTACTATTGCAGAGATGGCGCCAAAGCCAAGACAAGCAGAAGGAGAGGAGAATCCTTTTCTCCCACCTCCTGTTGACCTATACAAGATCCCACTGGTCGACAAAGACAGATTAATCACAGATACCAAATGCGATTTCGATTTCTCAGACCTCCAGTCATGGCTCAGGGAGGTTTTCTTGGACCAGAGCGATGAAATTGGACTCTGGGAGTCCAATTTACCCCTTTACCTCTTTCCCCAGATCCACCATTTTCCCGAGTTCGCACTTAAATGCCAAGCTCGCTATATTCCCGAACAGAGAGCCGTCATATCCTCATCCGGAGACACCCTGTTCCTCATCACGCCCGAAGACATAGACCAGATGATGCAAATTCCCCGTGCAGACTCTGCGTCTCCTTTCAACCTGGAAATCCTTACAGAGTTGTATCAGAAGATGACTTTTCCCCAGAGAGCTCAAATATTCGAGCTTTTCCTTCCCACCTCCGCTCAATTCCCTTCCACAAATCCCCCTTACCCGTCGTCCATGTTCTCCACCAAGGGAAACTAGGTCATTTCCTCCCTTTGTGCTCTGTTAGGGTACTATTCCGACCAATGGGTAGATGAGCCCATTTTGGGTTTTCTATCCATTTTCTCCACTAATGAAAATCCCACCACTCAGTTTGATTTCAGAACCTTCTTGGCAGACAATATTCACGAATAGTTCGTGAATTTTGGCATGGAAGGCATGTTCAGATACTCGTCTATACTGGCCTACATGTTTGTTTTCTATCAAGCAGATAAGTTTAGTTTTTCCATGCAGAAAATGGACGCAGATGGAAGGCCTCAGCCAGTCATAGCATGGACCTCTTTGTTGAAGCATAACTACACAAAATATAGCTTCAAGGCATTCATCAATATGTTCTACCACCCTATGGTAAGCATGTTGAGCGGCAGGCCTGAGCCTCGAATAAACGACGAAGTCTAGAGAATTTTGCATCTCTCGGACAACACAAAGACCGGGGATTGGTACCTGTATCAAAACCACACAAAGATCAGAGTGTTCGGGTGCGAGTTGGCACCCTACAAGCTACCCAAGTATTTTTCGGTAAGAATCTTTGCATTAGAATATATAAGACAGATCATGAATTCAGATGACATCCATTTTGTATCCTTGAAGAAAAAGTAGCAACTTAGAATCAAGGGGCAGATTGGCTCCTTCATCTGCAACAGTCGTGGCGCAGGAGAAGAAGTGGACCGGATGTTGAAAGAAATGAATTTCTTTATGAGCTTCCCATGGCACTATGATCCTTATGGGATCATCTCAAAAATGTGGGTAAAGAATAAAAACATCCCATACGTTCACGAAGCTAGGCCCGAGATTGAGAAATTTTCCAACCAGACTGTGTGGGTGCCTGACACTTTGGTCGAAGTGGAACAGCAGGTTCCCCCGACCACTGTGCCACCAACAACCACACCACAAGTCCCTAAGGAAAAAAGGCCTCGACAAGAATCATCTCCAGCTGTCACGAAGGTGTCATCTAAAGAGTTCCAGTTGCACACCAAGAGGCCCAAGACAATTTCAGTTCCTGGCCCTACGGGGGAGAAAGAAATCTCGCCTACCACAGTGGTCAAGTCTGTCATCCCACCTTTCGGCTCAAGCCTACATAAAGACATCACCCCAGCAGTGCCAAGGAAATCCTCAAACTCCCCATTGGATACTCAGCCAGGCAATATTGGGCCCAAATTGAGCATTTTCAAGAAGTACGAGCTGATTAAGAAAAAGAATCAAACCCTTACCAACAGTACTTACGCTCAATTTCGAAAGTAGACGTCGACTGCGCAACATAGGCTGTTGTCTACATTTGACATAGAAAAGGGCAGGATGCACATGACTTTCCTCCAGGCGCAGGTACCAGACCCCAAGGTGATCACAGACTACAAGAGAGCCACCTTTGAATTCCAGATGAAGGACGTGCACCCAACAGATCAGATGGATCTGCACAAGCAGACAGGGGATATGGTATTCCATACATTGGTGCATGCTTCTGCTTCCACGACCAAATTGCAGGTGTCACTCAACAATGCGCAAATGCAGCTCAAGCTGGAGAAGATATCGTCCTTTGCGAAGGACAATAGAATCAAGACTTTGGAGGAGCTGGTCCTCAAGATCGGCTATGATCCTTCGAACATCAAAGCTGTAGAAGAGATGATAAAGAAGAAAAATGCAGACATTTCCTCATTGAGGAAACAACTGAAGCTCCCGCCCACAGAGGACTCACAGGCGAAGGAGATAGCAAAGAAAGAAGGCGAGAAGGATGAAATGCTCAAGCTTCTCATGGAGCAGAACGCACAGCTCAAAGAAATGGAAGCTGAGATGGAGATATTATTAAAAGAAAAGGATAAAATGAAGCCAATGGAAGTCATTCCATTGAGTTCCATTCCTATTTCAGGAGCAAGTACAGCAGCAGTGACAACAGTCTCGTCCGCAATCCCAGTGACATCCCAAGAGAAGACAACCGACCTGGCCAAATCCATGGAAAAGATGAACCTGCAAGAGACAGAGATCAGCAGGCTTAAAAAGGAAGTTGAGAACCTACAGGAACTCAAAGCTTCCTTCCAGACCAGTCTCTCCAAGGAAAAGCAGGTAACTGAGTAGCTCAAGAAGGAGTTACAACAGCTCCAAAAGCAAACAGTAGCAGGGAAGACTTTGGCTGAGGACAAAGAGAATGTATGGACATACATCACAAAGTCCATAAATGAGATATGGCTCATGATCCAAATTATGTTTGAGAATAATGAGTTGGTCTAGAGGAGAAAGTAGGCCATTGAGAAAATCAGAGTAGAATTGGGAGATAGACCAACTCAGGCAAATGATATCATCAAATTCCTCAATTCTAAGACCAGAGAAGAGCTAGAAGAGCTGAAGATAGAAGACAAAACAAAGACCATCGTTGAGGTCAAAATAGTTTTGACCAAGAGAGGATTAATTCTTCAACTGGAAGAAAAGGTTCAGACCATGGACCTAGGGGTACAAAAATTCTTCAGCAAGATCGAGGCTCTCCAGAAGAAAGCTCTCCCCGGTCTGAAGGTTATTAATGATAAACTAATGACACTCCCAAATTACAAAAAGAGACTGTCTGAAGTGTCTAAGGACAGTTCAAAGTTTGTTGGCATACAAGGGAGCATCACCAGCAAAGCATTCCTAGATGCCCTTTAGTTGGACATCAGTATCCAACATGAGATTCGATACATATTCCTCACTAAGCCCACATTCACCAAGTATACAGAAATGGACAAAGTGTATCGAAGACTGCTCAAAATCACTGTGCCTAGTCATCTCAAATGGGAGGAACTCTGTGATCTGATCGATTAGTAGATGAGTTGTCCAGGTCCAATCACCTGTCCATTCATATGAGGTCATGCGAAGGCTTCATCAACGGTCTACCCAAAAATCCGCGTGCAGTTGCACCAAGTCATCAAGCAGTTTGATTAGTTAAATTAGTTAGGCTAAAAATAGAATTAGCATGTCCTGATCAGTTATGACAGGAATGTTTGTAATTTGAGTTATAAATACTTCACCTTTCGAAGTATTGAGTTGTTGTTGATCTTTACACCCTACGCTATCAGACTCTACCATTTTTGAAGAGATCTGCCATTAATAAAAAGGAGGCACTTTTACAGGATTCTTGTGTGTATTCACTGGTGATGTTCATTTTCTAAGTTGAATGTTATTCTTGCTTTGTGGTCATATTGTTTTCTGAAACAAATATTTAAGAGTAATGAATGTTGCAGGATTTATCTTGGATACCCTATTTCTGACTCGAAAGATTTTAGTGTTTATCTTCTCGTGTTTTCAATTAAGAAATTCTTAACTGCTTCTTAGTTGAATTTATCTTTCTCATCTTTTCTTATGTCCATCATTTAAGCTACTAAAAGATCCAGTGAGTATATTATCTCACCCTGTGGAAGTCTTCCTTCACGTTTCTGGTTGTATTTCATATTTATTTAAATGCAGACCCCATAGCCCAATGGATGTGTAGACTTGTTGGCAGCCAATTCATTTTTTTTTATTGTCCTAAAAAGCTGCCTACACCTATGTCTCTTGAACCTCAAATTTTTGTCGCATTTTGCAAACAAACAATATTTTCATTTTCAAGCGACATTCGCAAATTGATTTCGATTTATTTTTCACGACTGAAAGTGTGAAAACTCCTCCATCGTTATTTTGGACTAGCGTGATCTACTTATTTGATATCCTGATTGGTACTTACATTTGGTCTTCTATTAAATGGCTGGAATGACTTTCAAACTATGTCCATTTGCTTTGATTGCGCAATTCGATTTCTGTGGTAAGGCATTGAACATGTTAAGTTATGGGTTATACTTGATTTGATAAGGGTCATGGTTGATCTTGTTTTATATATTGTGATCCTTACTATCATAACTTCTTAACTTATCGATTTCATAAAGTCATTGGTTGCAATGTTTATAAACTTTGATTATGCTAAAAAAACGCATGGGTCACATATCAATTTGATTTCATATTTGAGTGACAATATTTTACACCTGGCGCATTGGTAAAACTTTTGGATTTCATGTTGGATTGAACTATACACTTGGCACATGAACATAACATTTGGTTTTGGTTTTACATTTGATTAATGGCACATTGATATGGTTATTCATCGATTTGGGTTGGCCGATTAATATGTTTTAAACGTTATGATTATTGATGGAACAGCGTTGTACTCAGCCATTAATAAACTGCATGGTGGTGATAATCCCACCACCTTCGCACACATTACATTGATTCATTCCCCTTGGCGTTTGCAGCTGTTAAGCCATATCGTTTTTTGCTCCTGCATTTTGTATTATTCAAACCAAACCCTACCATGCACACAAGCCATGGCTCCGGTCATAAGGGCTGAGCCCAATGGTGACTAGGCACTACTGATGTTCGATGGCGCCTATAGCGACCTGGAAGAATTCGGATGGCTCCCGTTTATAAGAAAGTTCGATGGTTATAACCCTATCGTGGCTTGGCAATTTTCGTTATCATTCGATGGCTGCCGAGCCAAAATTGGGGATGTGTAGTTAGAAATTGATGAGCAATTTCTTAGTTTGGCTACCAGTCTGCCTGCTACTGGACAAAAGTGGTCGAAAAATTGTAAGGTGGAAGATGTCCCGTGGACGTTTCTCTTCCATTCACGAAAGGTTAATTCTTGTGACAAGAGTTTGCCTACAAATATGTTGAAGCAACGCTGACACGACCTGTTCATGATAATCAAGCAATTCATTACTTGCGAGGGTAGGTATGGGTTCGTGTTCTTGTTCCACCTTTGTCTATTGATGGTCTTTATAGGCTACGAGCTTAACATGCCTCACTACCTACATAGGAGTTTGTTTAAGATGGATAAAAGGTATAAACGGAACCAGTCCGATACCAGTCTTTTTCATTTCAGGTTAATTAAAATGCTTGTAGTTTGTTAGTTTGGGTTACACCGTGACTGTTGGGATGAGTTTCTTAAATGAAATGATTTTGCAGACTCAAGCTCACCACTGGTTGACAAACCCGTAGTGAGTGAGTGCAAATCGGTACCCCCTGTGCCTTACAGTGCATTGTTGCCTAAACCCCTACCCGATTCTCCTATTGACCTACCCAATTCCGTTATCCAGGATACCCAAGCTGTTAAACCCGTGGCTGAAAGGCCAAAAGCCAAAAATCCTCAAGCTAAAGCTGGTGCGAATTCTAAAGGCAAGAAAAACGCTCGGTTAATCTCTCGTATGACAAGAAATAAACCCAAAATTCCTGTCAACCCTGACCCTATCGTGGTCAGTGAAGATTCGGATTTGGAGATTGAACGTTTCCTTGCAAATGAGTATCCCTACTCGGAAGGTATGAATAACAAACCCTCCTACGATTTTGTCAAAAACCTACCACCTGGTTTGCGGAATGATCCCAATTTTCCAGGCATTGAAATGCCCCGTGGAACCCTCGGTGACTCATCGAAACCCTCTCCTACTCAACCAGTTGTTCCACCATGTGATCAGTGTGGCTTATGGTTGGAAAGATACTACTTAGATGTGCCGATGTTGCAATCCAGAATTCATGCTCTGGAAGATCAAGTGGAAAATCTCACTAGTCAAAGGGCAAAGATGCAACCCACTGACAAGAAACAGCGAACAACAGGTTCAATTCTATTCAAGAACGTCGAGTCTGCTACAACGATTGTAAACTCAAAGCTGGCATAGTCTAAACAGTCATACCGGTATGATTATCCCTTGTTTATATGATGAACTCACAGCTCTGTGTATAGCGTCGATTTGAAATTGTTTAATGAGCATGCATTGTTGAGTATAAGTTTGTTTTAATTAATCAAATTTCAGATTGGTTTTGATTCGATTTAGTTCTGATTTGATCGTGATTGGATTTGGTATTGGTTCGATTAATCATAGGATAGATTTGTTTGTCTCAATTTGGCTTGAACTGAATACTCTGATTATTGAAGTTGTCAATATTTTCTAAACATAGGTCATTTCTGGTATGTCAATTTCAAACACAGTTAATAGTTCATTTCGAATTGGTCATGTAAGATATATTTGGTAAATTATGGTTAACTATTGTATTCGAATTCTATTCTATGGATACATGACTAAATTGCGAGTAAATTTGAATTATGACTGTTATATCCAATCTATCGATTCACATGGTTTGACCGTATGATTTGTTTGATTTGTAGATCATTTAATTTTGATTTGGGAATGAAATTGATTATGCGCAGGATTACGATGTGTTTTTATTTTTAGCTCAGTCGCATTTCGATTTGATAATTTCCCAGTTCATGGATTATGTTGATCTTCTCATGCCCCTGTCTGTTGACTGTGTGATGATCAATCACGAAAATCATTGGGTCGATATTCATTAAGTTTGATTTCGTTCGATTACAATTGAAACAATTTACATATCATTGCACTTAATTGAATGATATCAATCTGTTTATATGACTATAGCGAGTCAATTATTGTTACGATTATTATTTTGGGCATATTTGTTAACCGTATGACACTCAGCGACCACAAACTATGGCAAAATTGGTGGATACTGCTGTGCATATTTCGTTTTGATTATAATCGTAACAGTTTGATATTTGATTAACGCAATGCGAATTTTATGCACAGTTGTAACCAATCGATCTTGATTGTGTTCGATTGTAACTATGACAAGTTAGGATATGATGCGATTTACTTGTAATCGCATTTGGATATGAAACAACGTGTCCCGATTTAATGGCAATTCAAAAACAGAGCATTCTTACCCTGTCCCGATTGTCTTCTTTTCGATTTGATTTGATTTGATTGGTACATTTGCTTGAGCCATTAGTAATTCAATTTTCATGTTTATTAAAAGAAAATTAAATTGGATTGTTTTTAAAAGATTTCATTTGATTTCTATTTGATTCTATATGCTAATTTAAGACTAGCTACAGAATCAGATGATTCTGTAGCTAAGTCTGTAGGATCATTTTTTTGTATTTTGTTACTAAAATATCCTTCTAATTTGATATTTGTGTCCTATTGTAGGTAAATTCGAATTGCAAATGAGTTCATGAGCAGTTGGAGGATATCTTAAGGATTTCACTTGCATTTTAGATTGCTTAGTTTAGGAGATTTTGGGATTTTTCCCAGATTATGTAAAATTGTTTGATGATTATCCACAGGGATGTTTTACCCTGTGGAGAAACTTATATAAACTGATGATTTTTGTAATAATGGTCATCCTCATTCATGGGAGAACAAGGATATGGAGTTTTGATACAGACTGGAGCAGAATTGATGTTTTGTCATAGCTTTAGCTTTTCAATATATCAACATTTTGTTTCAAGTTTTGTATATCACTTTGCTTATGGTTTATGACTACTTTAGCTATCTAAATCAAATGCAAATGATATAATTTTTATTACTTTTATTCATATCTTGTCTCTTCCAAATAGATAAAAGACATAACAGTTGTTAATTCATTTTGTGAATGAAAGTTTTATCTTCTTCATAAATTGAATTGTTATATATAAGTTTCTTGCATAACAGGTTTCCCTTATTGCAGGAGTTTATTATCATAAGATTGTTATGATTTTCTTTTATGTCTTGTTTGTCCTGTAAAACACTTCAAGAAGCAACACAACCAATCGTTTACGAAAATATTAAGGACTAAACGGTGTGAATTTCTTCCTCCAACTAGCTTAAGAAGTCATCTTACACAGGGAAGATTGGGAGCGTTTCCAGGTCAATTAGTTTGTTGTTTACTGTTTTCATTAAGTAGTTTAATCTAGATATAATTTTAATTAGATTTATATTAGATTGTTTAATTTTAGTAAATTATATTAGATTGTTTAATTTCAGTAATGTTTATTTCTTTTTCATAAAATATAAATCAAAAAAGAGATCCTTGGCTGTCTTAGGGCAGAATACACATGAGTTTTGCAGGTTTTAATCAAATCTATAGATGGTTTATAGTGTACATTTGTGAATAAGAAATATTGTAGCTGATAATTAGATAGTTGATTTGAGTTATTATGATAGTAATTAGTAGTTTGTAGATAGAATAGTTAGAATAGTTTATATTTAATATATTAGTTCCTTTTCTTTGTTTTATTAGTTTCTAGTTTCCTTTATTTTAGTTAGTTTCTTGTATTTAGTTATAGTTTAGTTTATTTTAGATTACTTAGCTCAGATCAATTCTCTCTTTGGTTTTCATAGAATACCTTAGAGCGGCCAACGGAGCCGTTAAACTCGTCAGGGTGGTCCATTCCAAACGGCTTGGGTTATTTAGAAAACCCCGGACCGGTTCCACTCTCCCAGTTGACGGATGGACTGTTTCGCCCGTCAACAAGACTGTCTCAACCAATTCAAAAAACACTTTGACAACAAAACCTACCTATTTCTTTAGCTAGCCTAACATCTAAAGTTAGAAGCAAAGCTAAATCATATAGAGAGATCCCTCTCTGAAGCTGGAAGGGCTAGATCCCAACTTTAAAAGTGGTTGGATAAAGTTACCATTGTAGATTTCTTCTGTTTCAACCTCTAGTAAATTTACCAAGAGCTAACTTAGTGGAGACTCCACTGGGGAAGAACTAAAAATTGATAATTTCACATTTTCTTTCCCCTAAAAAGAACGTTCAAGTTTGAGAAGAAAGTAATGTTAGAGGTTGATCAAACTTTGTACATATTATTTTTAGACTCACAAAATTAATATATATATATAACCAAAAAGAGTTCTGGCTCCCAAGAAAGTTCATACTTGATCTCATCCAGACCCAGAATCCATGATAGTAATAGATAACCCCGAACAGTTGCTCAGGCGAAAGACCTTAGCTACATGTTCAGTGAGTCATACTCCCCTTCATAAGTCTCCTTCCTTTTCAGGGAAGTCGATTGCCTCTCAAAACCTTGACCTCGATACCTTTCCACAGCGAAGCCTGGTTAGAACATGGTCCGATAGTTTTGTGACTGAAATCATCTTTGGCCCAACTGTGTTGCAACCCGAACCCCTGAAGTTCTGTCTCCCACGACTAAACCACAAACCACTCCCTCAGTACTATCAAGTCCCTCCTCATCCTCATCTTCAGTCACTACCTCGCCGATCATCCAGGTTGTCACCCCACCTCCTCCACCCATCATGGAAGCTCAATATGCTCCTTTTGTGTTGTCTGTGCCGCTACATGCCATGCCCCAAGACTATCAAACAAGACTTCCACAGTTCGATGCAACGGGACCTTTAAATGCCCAACAACATGTTGACAAAATGAATGACTATTTTGACCTGCAAGAAGTTCATGAGGCTGACATTCAAATGAGGTTGTTTGCCCAAAGTTTGACAGGTGACGTCAAAAAATGGTTCAAATCTTTACCTGCCGCCTCAGTCCCTGACCTTGTCATTTTCCAAAGGATTTTTCTTGATAGATGGGAGGTAAAGAAAAACCCTCTCCAAATATTGTCAGAATACAAGAATATAAGAAGAAATCAAGGTGAGACGGTACAATATTATGTTAAGGTCCTAACCCGCACATAGGTAGATCAATGTATTCAGATGTAATAAAGGTCAATATTAATAATGCCTTTCAATAAAATAGAATAAGGTGGATGTAAGAAGACCTAATAGAAGCTTCCACTTCTAGAAGGATCTTCCTCTAGATGCTTATATTAATAAACATATTTAGTATAAATAAGGGTCGAGGGTATGAAAACCCTAGCTTGGAGATTATTGTAATAGAGTGTTGCTCGACTGGAGGTTGCCCCCTCGAAGAGGCCTGTGAACATTGCTTTCTGAATCAAAGTGCTTTTCTATTGCTATTTCGTATATCATTTCTGTGTATTGTGAAGATTATGCTGGATATTTTACTGTTATTCTGCCATTACTAGCGTTTTATTTCTGTTCTGCATATTTTATATATCTGGTATCTTGCAAGTGGTATCAGATCACTTTCCTTGGCAGAAATTGTGGGTATTTTTTTTTTTAGGGTAGAGACGTATTCCAGCGTCTTTAAGCCACATAGATCTATCGTTACGCACATAAACCCACGATTGAGGGATTCATACACGCAGGAAATACAAGTCATTTTTAAGCGCACATCTGTTGGCCACCCTTGTAACCCCTGTTGGTACCCCTTCGAGTGGTAGCACATCAGACAGCACCTGTGTACGGATTGGCCTAAATTTCCTGAAGCACCTCTTTAAATAAACCTATCGGCCGCTGGACTACTATAGTGTCACCGAGAACAACACTTGGGAAGATACTCTCTAGTACCTAGGTATTCGGGTTGTATGACTAAGGGTACGGTCTATCCTCCTTAGTTAGTGCCCTGATATATTGGGCCGAGTACTACTGTTGGACCCCGCACGTATATCAGAGAGCTATAACACAGGGAAAACCCTTGTCTGTAGAACCCTTGAATACCTAACCCTTGGGAAACATAAACAACAACATAAACAAATTAAACCGGCTAGATCTATTAACACGCATCTATGTTCAGGTTGCTAAGTAAATACTCTTTGGGTCAGAATTTGGGGATTTCAGCACTGCAGCATTCTTCAGACCAAAGCATAACCCCGCAGCTGTAAAAAAAATAAAAAAAATAAAAATAAAAAAAATTCAATCTGTTTATATGACTATAGCAAGTCAATTATTGTTACGATTATTATTTTCGGCATATCTGTTAACCGTATGACACTCAGCGACCACATACTATGGAAAAATTGGTGGCTACTGCTGTGCATATTTTGTTTTGATTATAATCGTAACAGTTTGATATTTGATTAACGCAATGCGAATTTTATGCACAGTTGTAACCAATCGATCTTGATTGTGTTCGATTGTAACTATGACAAGTTAGGATACAATGCGATTTACTTGTAATCACATTTGGATATGAAACAACATGTCCCGATTTAATGGCAATTCAAAAACAGAGCATTCTTACCCTGTCCCGATTGTCTTCTTTTCGATTTGATTTGATTTGATTGGTACATTTGCTTGAGCCATTAGTAATTCAATTTTCATGTTTATTAAAAGCAAATTAAATTGGATTGTTTTGAAAAGATTTCATTTGATTTCTATCTGATTCTATATGCTAATTTAAGATTAGCTACAGAATCAGATGATTCTGTAGCTAAGTTTGTAGGATCATTTTTTTGTATTTTGTTACTAAAATATCCTTCTAATTTGATATTTGTGTCCTATTGTAGGTAAATTCGAATTGCAAATGATTTCATGAGCAGTTGGAGGATATCTTAAGGATTTCACTTGCATTTTAGATTGCTTAGTTTAGGAGATTTTGGGATTTTTCCCAGATTATGTAAAACTGTTTGATGATTATCCACAGGGATGTTTTACCCTGTGGAGAAACTTATATAAACTGATGATTTTTGTAATAATGGTCATCCTCATTTGTGGGAGAACAAGGATATGGAGTTCTGATACAGACTGGAGTAGAATTGATGTTTTGTCATAGCTTTAGCTTTTCAATATATCAACATTTTGTTTCAAGTTTTGTATATCACTTTGCTTATGGTTTATGACTACTTTAGCTATCTAAATCAAATGAAAATGATATAATTTTTATTACTGTTATTCATATCTTGTCTCTTCCAAATAGATAAAAGAC
>ML788190.1:721283-732221 GCA_009831015.1 Picea engelmannii | reverse complement strand
ACCCTAGCTTGGAGATTATTGTAATAGAGCACTGCTCGACTGGAGGTTGCCCCCTCGAAGAGGCCTGTGAACATTGCTTTCTGAATCAAAGTGCTTTTCTATTGCTATTTCGTATATCATTTATGTGTATTGTGAAGATTATGCTGTATATTTTACTATTATTCTGACATTACTAGCATTTTATTTATGTTCTGCATATTTTATATATCTGGTATCTTGTAGATTATTGCACCCATTTCAATAACCTTTACAATGTAATTCCAGCTGAAATCAAACCTCCACAGGGCCTGGCTTTGATAAAATTCCCTGATGGTTTTGATGTCGATATGTCATCCCAACTTAGAGAAAGAAATTCTACTACCTTGGCAAACATGCAGAAAAGTGCTATAAGTGTGGAGGCCAATCTATTAGCAAAAAGGGCACATCAGAGGTCAGAAAGGTGAGTCACAATTAAAGAAGAACCTTCCACGTTGACCACAAATTCCAAATTGGATTCTTTGACCAGAGCAGTGGAAATAATGATGGAAAGACTCACTGTGATGGACATAAATCCTCCAAGAGAAAATCCAACAGCTCCTCAGGTTCGGAACCCTAACTTTAGGAGAAACCCTCCTCAAATCAGAAAGAGAGATCCTAGGGATCAAAGAGAGTAGAGGGGTCCAGATCAGCAGATTAGACCTCCTCTACAAGAAAACTATGCTGATGAAGGGGAGGGAGTGATTTAGGAATTAGAGGACACTCATATCAATCTCATGGGCATTCATGACAACGAAGCTATTTTCCTTACCCAAGAAGAGCAGGAACTCTTTCTTCTCAATCAAACAAAGGTAAGTGAAGAAGATGAAGATGTAGAACAACAGGCCTTCAAAAATGCTATTTTGGAGGTACACCGGCAGTACAATATGCGGAGTAAGAAGACAGAAGGGAATTCCCCAAAAAAGATGACTGAAACACATAAGGTAGTCGAGCCCAAGAAGACCCCTGAGCCATCTGCCGAGAAGACTTCTGAGAAGACTACTGCTGAGAAGATCCCTGAGAAGAGTAAGGCCGACACTCCCGTGAAGAAAAACATCACCATTCTGAAAAGGCCATCACAGCCCGAGGTTTCACCTATTAATCCACCTAGTACTTCTAAGCAAAAGAAGATGGTGGACAAACCAGAATTGATGAGCCAAGGCATATCCCCTACACCTTTCAGTCTTGAAGGGGAATTGGCCAAAATAAAAATTCCCATCCCACTTACAGAGTTGATGAATTGAGATGGTTATCGTTCACAGGTGATTAAAGCACTGGCCATTGAACCGGACATAGGCACGAAGGCCTTAACCATTGGATCAGTAAATCATTCAGACACCGTGAACCTTACTGATGATCAACCCGAGCTTCTTTTCGGACCTGAAGTAGATGGTCGAGATGATACTGGTGAGGTCGCTCCTTTTTACATCAGTCTAAAAATACATGACTTGATCTTGTATAACGCCATGGTGGATTCAGGTGCTTCCCACAATCTGATGCCCAAAGCAGTAATGGAGAAATTGGGACTGGAGGTCACCAGACCTTACAAGGATTTACACTCATTCGACTCCAATAGAGTTAGATGTCTCAGTTTGATTAAATACCTCTGCATCACCTTGGTTCAGATCCCTGCGAAGAGCATGGTAATGGATGTGGTGGTTGCAAACATCCCGCCGAAGTATGGAATGTTGTTATCCCGGTCTTGGGGGGCTAAGTTGAAAGGAACCCTGCAGTTGGATATGTCTTATGCCACTATCCCAGTGTTTGGGCAACAAAGGAGGCTATACAGAGAAACATTGATGAAGTACATGGTCAGTAGCCAAGAAAAACCTCATAATTATCCCCTTTACTCTGCGCATTCTGATTTAGATTCATTTATCTTGTACAATGATGGTGACACGGGAGAGAAAGATACTCAGCTAGTGGAAGACACATCTAGTCAAGATGAAGGCCAAAAAAACATTGAGGTAGTAAAGATGAAGAACGTGATAACTGAAGAGTTACCCGCTGATTTATGGAGTATGGATTTTGATGGAGCCGTGACCAAAGAAGGAGTTGGAGTAGGAGTCTGGTTGCATAATCACAGAAACAGGTATTCAGAAAATCATTCTTACAAATTAAATTTCCAATGTACTAACAATATTGTTGAGTATGAAGCTTTGATGCTCAGTCTGAAGCTTTTGAAAAAAGTTGGTGCTAAGCAGATAATGGTAAGAGGTGACTCTGAATTGATAATCAAGCAAATCAAAGGTGAGTACGCTGCTAAACACCCATGTCTTAGAGCTTATATGAATGTTGTTCTCGATGCCTTGAGATGTTTTACTAAAGTTGACTTGCAGGTAATGCCGAGGGGACAAAAAATTTTGGCGGATGGATTGGCCACGTCAACAGCCACCTGTAAGATTCCTTTCCGCCTGACTCGCCCATATACTATTGAGGTAAAATGTAGACCGACAGTTCCTGACAATATCAGGTACTGGCAAGTGTTTGGTAATGATGATCAAATCGAAGACTTTCTGCAGTGTAAAAATGACTTTGAATGTACAAATATAGATTTAGAGAATGAAGATGAAAATGTAAATAATTCTGATTTTGAAATTGATAGTGTAAATACCATAGATTCAGGATAATTAGGCGATGACGAAACGGATGCTGATGTTTTACAATTAAAAAACAATGTTTTGCCTAGAGGTCTTGTTCCTTTAGAAGAGTTGTTTGATAGTAACGATTTAGCCAAAAAACCAAAAATAGAAGCCCATGGACAAGAGGTAGAAGACTGTAATATAGGGACTGAAGAGAAACCCAAGATGGTCAAACTGTCCAAATCATTACCCCCAGAACAAAAGCTCAAAATACATTAAGATTTTCAAAGAATATTCAGATGTTTTTTCCTGGGGCTATGAAGATTTGAAAGCCTATGATACTAGAATCATACAAAACAGGATTCCAATAAAAGAAGACCAAAAACCGTTTAGGCAGAAACTTAGGAGGATAAATCCCAAGTTGCTTCCTCTGATAGAAAAATAAATCAAGAAAATGTACGATGCCAAGATCATAGTTCCGCTACGTTTCTCCAAGTGGGTCTCTAATTTGGTCCCTACACGTAAGAAAACCGGGGAAATCAGGCTCTGCATAGATTTCCGAAATCTGAATAAAGTCTCCCTGAAGGATAATTACCCCTTGCCGAAAATGGACTGCATCCTGCAAAGGGTGGTCAGGTCCAGTCGGATTTCTCTGTTGGACAGTTTCTCGGGCTACAACCAGGTCCTAGTTCACCCAGACAACCAAGACAAAACCGCTTTCACCACACCATGGGGTACTTTCATGTATGTGAAGATGCCTTTTGGTCTGATGAATGCAGGAGCCACGTTCCAGAGGGCAATGGATATCACCTTCATGGAAGAATTGGGTAAGTTTATTGTCGTCTATCTAGATGATGTAACTGTGTTTTCCTGATCTGATGACGAACACCTAAGACACCTCAGACGAGTCTTCGAGAAATGTAGAAGGTTTGGGATTTCTTTAAATCCTAAGAAAATTCTTTTTGGGTTAGAAGAAGGAAAACTGTTGGGACACATCATCTCCAAAGATGGAATCAAAATAGACCCCAGTGGAATCGAGGCCATACAAAAATTAGAACACCCAAGGAACCTCAAAGAACTACAGTCTTTTATCGGAAGAATTAACTTTCTACGAAGATTCATTCCCAATTTGGCAGAACTCCTCAGGAACATTACAAGCATGCTTAAAAAAGACGTAAAAATAAAATGGGACTCCAAGTCCAGACAGTCTTTCGAACAAGTCAAACGAGCACTCACAGAAGCCCCAGTTTTGATCAGTCCCGATTTTACTAAAGATTTCTATCTCTTTTCTTTCGCCTCCGAACATACTATAGCAGTGGTGTTACTGCAAAAGAACAATGAAGGTTATGAACAACCCATAGATTTCTTTAGCAAAGCATTAAGAGATGCTGTTCTAAATTACAAGATCATGGAGAAACAAGCTTTTTCTTTGGTAAAATCCATAAAGGACTTTAGGGTCTACATTCTCCATTCCCACACCATAGCTTATGTTATGAATGCGGTAGTAAAGGACATCTTGACACAGGACAACCCTGATGGAAGAAGGGGAAAATGGATTGTTGTTATTTTAGAATACGATATAGAGATTAAGCCCACGAAACTAATCAAAGGTCAAGGCCTGGCTAAATTAATGGCTGAATCTAACTTTCATGCTCTAGACATTAATTTTCTAGATGTGGCAGATGAACAGGGCGAGATGGCGACTCCAAGCGTGAGAGAGGTATTTCTCAACTCCCCATGGTATGCAGACCTTATATTCATTTTACAAAATTTACAAGCTCCCCATGGTTTAACTAAGACTAAAGCTAGATTTTTAAAGTTGAAAGCTTTGAAATTCTGTATTCTAGAAGGAAATTTGTATTGGAAAGATCCCGCAGGCATTCTGTTAAATTGTTTACTGAAAGATAAAGATGATAAGGTGTTACAAGAGTTTCATGCAGGGAAATGTGGTGGCCATCTGAACTGGAAGGTCACAGCCAACAAAATACTCAGAGCTGGATTTTACTGGCCCACCATGTTCGCCGATGTGCATCAGAAGGTAATAGCATGTCACCAATGTCAACTGTTTGAAGGCAAAAGGAAACTCCTTCCTCTACCTCTGAAACTGATCTCAGTTGCGGCCCCTTTCCAACAATGGGGACTCGATTTCATTGGAGAAATACACCCCTCGTCTTCAGGCCAACACATGTGGATTCTCACTGCCACCGATTATTTTACCAAATGGATCGAGGCAGTACCAAGCAGGCAAGCCACTAACTCTGTTATTATCAAATTCCTTGAAAATAATATTTTGTCTCGTTTTGGTTGTCCTAGAAAGATTATAACTGACAATGCAGCTGCCTTTCGGTCGAAGAAACTCATAGATTTCTGCAACTAGTATCACATTGGTTTGGGGCATTCCACATCCTACTACCCTCAGGGGAATGGGTTGGTGGAATCTTCAAACAAAACTTTGGTAAATATCATCAAGAAAACATTGCAGGAAAACAAGAAATCATGGCACAATAAGTTGGTGTTTTCTTTATGGGCTGACAGGCTGATCACCAAAAGTTCAATTGGTATGTCACCATACCAGCTGGTCTATGGTACAGAGGCTTTTTTCCCCACTTCTTTAGGAGTCTCGGTCATGAATTTGCTTCAAGATGTACAAGCTGAGCCAAATGACTCACAGAGAAGGATCAACCAGATGATCCATTTGCAGCAGACTAGGGAAGAAGTTTTCAACAAGACTCAGGTAGTCCAAGGAAACATCAAGAAGATCTTTGAAAAACAAACCAAGGAAGATGATTTCAAGTTAGGATATTTGGTGCTGAAGTGGGATGCCAGGAATGAGGACAAGGGAAAGAATGGAAAATTTGACAATCTGTGGACAGGACCCTACATGATCCAAGCTTTCAGGGGAAACAATATTTTTTTGCTAAACAATGTCGATGGGTCAGATCTGCCAGGAGCACCTATTGTTATAACCCTAAATTGCACCACACATGCTTACCTGGCATCAGGCCAACTCATATCCCTTCATTTCCAAAACATCTGCTGAAAAACCTCTTTGAAAATCCTCTTGGGTGAAGGTACACGCGCTCTAACCCACTACTGCACGCGTTGGAATGCTGGCAGGCCTACTATTGCACGCGTTGGAACGCTGGCAGGCCTACTACAGCCCGCGTTTACCTAACAAAGCACAAAAACGGGAAAGTTTTTGATGGGACAAAAAGCTATGGGTCAGTTAACTGAAACTCCCAGCCATGCATGGCTGAGAGTTTGTCCAAAACCCTAGCTCCTTCTAGCCTATAAAAGAAGGGGTAGGGTTACAATTTGAGGGAGGAAAAATATAGCAAAGAAACTCTGCCCATTTGCCAAATCCATTTGTCCCAACCCTTTATCCTTTCCTCAAGCTTAAGGAGAATTAATGCAAAGTAGTTGGAGGACAAAGAAGAGGAGGAGCCCAGGATCAGGATCAAGGAGCGGTGGTCGGTCTCGACTTTGATTGTAAGTTGATTCATTTTGAAAATAATAAAAGAATAATTTTCCCATCCCAATGCATGAGTTATTTATGATTTTTGCAATTTATTCTTAATTTCTAACCCTCAAGTAGAAAAATAGCATGCATGTGTAGTGTTTTGTCTTGATTGCGGGTTAACTTTGGAAGGAGCAGTGCAAAGAAGCAGGCAAAGTGCAACGAAGGATCTACACCAAACATCAGTAAAAAGGTTAGTAGTCCCTTTCCATGCATGTGTCTTGAAAGAGGGGTTTAATTTTTGGGTGGTAGGTTAAAAGTTCATTTCTTTAAGGTCAAAATCTGCATGCAAATCAGACCCTAGTTTGCTAGTTTGTAGGGTATTATTTCCCAACAACACCTGTGAATGGTAGAATGCTGAAACATTATGTACCACCTCAGTATAACATTCGAGGGCTCACTCTTCATTGTACATACCATTTTAATTTTCCTTTTCACTTGCATTTTCTAAGGGAAGAACATTCGTCAGTTAGTTGAAGCCCGAAGAGAAGGCCCTAAGTTGTTGATCATTTCTTTTCCCATTGTTGAAAATAAAACCAACGAAGGCTGCTAGGCAGAAATTTTCAGAACGACAGGAACCAGGATTCTTGGCACTTCACAAGGAAAGTACCATCCCCAGGTGGAGCCGCTGTTATCACCCCATAAGTTATGGGAATCAACTGGTGACTGGGATATTATCTATCTCTAGTGTTTTTGTTGACAAATGATTTTTCATTCTGCAAATAATTTGAAAAAAAGAAAAAGAAAGAAAAAGAAAAAGAAAAAGAAAAAAGAAAAGAAAAAAAAAGAAAAAGAAAAGAAAGAAAGAAAAAGAGGGCATAAAAGAATTGAAATAAATCCCCATGCAATAATGGTAACTTGGTCCATACCTTTCAAGCATGGCCAAGTTCTTTTAAATTTGATGTGATAGGGTAGTGAATGATTTGGCTAAACAGTTTAATCTTAGCCAAAATGTCTAGGTTAGATTAGTGAATACATCTGGCCAGAATGTCTAATCCTGGTCAGATAGCCCCAGGGTAGAGTAATTTCTTAACCCAACAGTTTAATCTGGGTTAATTGTCATAGGAAGATAGGTTAGCATGTAGGTTAGTTGCTTCATTGTTTCACTCCAATAAAACTAGCTTGATGTAAAATGTTGCACCATGTCTCAAAATCCTAAAGGATAGTTTGGTCGAAGCCCCTTGGTGGTGTCTATTTGAAATTTGGGAAAAAAAACCCATACAATGCATTTATCCTAAGTTTTCCCCTAGCGCATGTGTTTTATTCTCCTAGTTTATGCTCCTTGCACATTTCAACGGTCCTGATCGCGGCACCTAGATCTACGGCATACAGAGCATTCCGGACCCCCCCGACCACTCTACTTTTAACCGGGGGAGTCCGGAATCGGTGATAAGACTTGAGCACATCTAGACGGCCCAGGGACGAGCGTGTAAATCAATGGTCCAGATTGGATTCCGGACCCCCCTGTCTGTTTTGCCTTTAACCGAGGGGGGGGGGGTACGGAATGAATGATAAATGGCACGCTAATATCTGCGTCTAGGAAACGGGTGCGTAGATCAATGACCCTAATTGGATTTCGGACCCCCCCTGATGATCTACTTTTAACGGAGGGGGGGGGGTCCGGAATGGTTTTTTCCCTCGGGCAGGCCCCTTGTCATATGTGGTGTCAGTCTATTTTCCCCGAAGTCCCATCACCATCTGCTATCTGATAGCCACCGTCACTTATGGATGTCATCTTCCACTTGTTCCACTTGTTCCCGAGTTATTTCCCATCTCATAACTACTGTCAGCCCCCTACCCCCTTTCACTCATGACTGGCCCCTTATTGCAACTTTTACCTCCAATCCCTAGCCACCACATCACCCGTCCATATTTTTTCGCCACCGTCACTTTCCATCTCACCCCCAAGTGGCCCATTGTCCATTTATTACTAGATAACCTATCCGTTATCCAGCTGACCTATCTCTTGCACCCAACCGACCCCATTTTAAATAAAATTACCGTTTTCCCCTACTTTCGTTGTTCACCCATCGCACCAGAGAAACCCATAGCTTACTTCTCCGTTACGTTCTGTCGCCTTCATCCACAGTCAGTCGACCCCACTAACTCCGTGTTTATTGCAGGTACTATTGCAGAGATGGCGCCAAAGCCAAGACAAGCAGAAGGAGAGGAGAATCCTTTTCTCCCACCTCCTGTTGACCTGGACAAGATCCCATTGGTCGACAAAGACAGATTAATCGCAGATACCAAATGTGATTTCAATTTCTCAGACCTCCAGTCATGGCTTAGGGAGGTTTTCTTGGACCAGAGCGATGAAATTGGACTCTGGGAGTCCAATTTACCCCTTTACCTCTTTCCCCAGATCCACCATTTTCCTGAGTTCACACTTAAATGCCATTCTCACTATATTCTCGAACAGAGAGCCGTCATATCCTCATCCGGAGACACCCTGTTCCTAATCACGCCCGAAGACATAGACCAGATGATGCAAATTCCCTGTGCAGACTCTGCGTCTCCTTTCAACCTGGAAATCCTTACAGAGTTGTATCAGAAGATGAATTTTCCCGAGAGAGCTCAAATATTCAAGCTTTTCCTTCCCACCTCTACTCAATTTCCTTCCACAAATCCCCCTTACCCGTCGTCCATGTTATCCACCAAGGGAAACCAGGTCATTTCCTCCCTTTGTGCTCTGTTAGGGTACTATTCCGACCAATGGGTAGATGAGGCCATTTTGGCTTTTCTATCCATTTTCTCCACTGATGAAAATCCCACCACTCAGTTTGATTTCAGCACCTTCTTGGCAGACAATATTCACGAACATTTCGTGAATTTTGGCATGAAAGGCATTTTCAGATACTCGTCTATACTGGTCTACATGTTTGTTTTCTATCAAGCAGATAAGTTTAGTTTTTCCATGTAGAAAATGGACGCAGATGGAAGGCCTCATCCAATCATAGCATGGACCTCTTTGCTGAAGCATAACTCCATAGAATATAGCTTCAAGGCATTCATCGATCTGTTCTACCACCCTGTGGTAAGCATGTTGAGTGGCAGGCCCGAGCCTCGAATAAACGACGAAGTCCAGAGAATCCTGCATCTCTCGAACAACACAAAGACCGAGGATTGATACCTGTATCAAAACCATAGCGAGATTAGAGTGTTCGGGTGCGAGTTGGCACCCTACAAGCTACCCAAGTATTTTCCGGTAAGAATATTTGCATTAGAATATATAAGACAGATCATGAATTCAGATGACATCCATTTTGTATCCTTGAAGAAAAAGCAACAACTTAGAATCAAGGGGCGGATTGGCTCCTTCATCTGCAACATTCGTGGCGCAGGAGAAGAAGCGGACTTGATGTTGAAAGAAATGAAGTTCTTTATGAGCTTCCCATGGCACTATGATCCTTATGGGATCATCTCAGAAATGCGGGTAAAGAATAAAAACATCCCATATGTTCACGAAGCTAGGCCTGAGATTGAGAAATTTGCCAACCAGACTGTGTGGGTGCCTGACACTTTGGTCGAAGTGGAACAGCAGGTTCCCCCGACCACCGTGCCACCAACAACCATGCCACAAGTCCCTAAGGAGAAAAGGCCCTGACAAGAATCATCTCCACCTGTCATGGAGGTGTCGTCCGAAGAGTTCCAGTTGCACACCAAGAGGCCCAAGACAATTTCAGTTCCTGGCCCTACGGGGGAAAAATAAACCGCACCCACCATAGTGGTCAAGTCTGTCATCCCACCTTTCGGCTCAAGCCTACATAAGGACATCACCCCAGTAATGCCAAGGAAATCCTCAGACTCCCCACTGGATACTCAGTCGGGCAAGACTAGGCCCAAGTTGAGCATTTTCGAGAAGTATGAGCTGATTAAGAAAAAGAATCAAACCCTTACCAGCAGTACTTATGCTCAATTTCGAAAGAAGACGTGAACTATGCAGCATAGGCTGCTATCTACATTTGACACAGAAAAGGGTAGGATGCACATGGCTTTCCTCCAGGTGCAGGTACCAGACCCCAAGGTGATCACAGACTACAAGAGAGCCACCCTCGAATTCTAGACGAAGGACGTGCACCCAACAAATCAGATGGATCTGCACAAGTAGATAGGGGAGATGGTATTCCATACATTGGCGCATGCTTCCACTTCTGCGGCCAAATTGCAGGTGTCACTCAAAAATGTGCAAATGCAGCTCAAGCTGGAGAAGATATCGTCCTTTGCGAAGGACAATAGAATCAAGACTTTGGAGGAGATGGTCCTCAAGATCGACTATGATCCTTCGAACGTCAAATCTACAGAAGAGATGATAAAGAATAAAAATGAAAACATTGCCTCATTGAGGAAACAACTGAAGCTCCTACCCACGGAGGACTCATAGGCGAAGGAGATAGCAGAGAAAGAAGGCAAGAAGGATGAAATGCTCAAGTTGCTCATGGAGCAGAACGCACAACTCAAAGAAATGGAAGTTGAGATGGAGAGATTATTAAAAGAAAAGGAGAAAATGAAGCCAATGGAATTCATTCCATTGAGTGCCATCCCTATTTCAGGAGAAAGTATAGTAGCAGTGACAACAGTCCTGTCTGCAATCCCAGTGACATCCCAAGAGAAGACAGCCGACCTGATCCGGATTATTTTCGGCACGAAATGAGAGCGGAGATATAATAAAGAAATGAACAGAGATATTGCAAGAGAAAAAACAATATAATAGAGATCTAGTGGAAATAAAAAGAGTCACAGATATACAGTAATACATGATTTCTATTAATGAAATAAATGTACAGAGACTGTAAAATACAGAGTGAAAGACTCGCTAGAATGGTG
>ML788190.1:698020-720236 GCA_009831015.1 Picea engelmannii | reverse complement strand
ATGAAGATCTCGTCCTTGGCGAAGCCACCCGATGTTGTATGGTTGCAGGTGTGGTGTTGTCAAGAATCCCAACTATTTGACAACCTCTGCTGAGATGAGGTTCTTTTGGCTTCCACTATCAACAATAAAATGTAGCGGGGTCCCCTTCACCCACATCTGTGAATGAAAAAGGAGCTCCCCCTCTTCTGGATCTGTTGGTTCTTCTGGTTGAATTGTTGCGGTCGCGACAATAGCAGTGGGGTCTGTGTCGATGATCTATCTTTTACCAGTATTTTCAGAATCAGATTCTGAATCAGGGTTCGGCTCCTTGTCTTTGATCTCGGCCACCAATGACTGTTTTGAGAAACATTCATCGGTGTTGTGCCAGGGGCTTTTGTGGAAATCGCACCATTTTCAGGTGTCCTTCTTTGTCTTCCCGTGACCCTTCTTTTCATGTGGCTTGGACTGGTTTTCAGGAGACTGTTTGTTAGGGCTGTCTTTTTCATACTTTGGTTGTTGTGGATTTGTAGACCCAAACTCCCGTTTGTTCTGGTGCTTAAATTTCTGCTCGATTTTAACAGCATATCGATAGGCAGCACCGAGTGACGAGATGTCTAGAAAATCCATTTCAGTTTGGATGTATCTGTGTAGAGCCCCACAGTATTTCAGAACCAAATGTCGTTCAGAGTCTTTGATACCCAGCTTGGTGCGCAAGGTATGGAAGAAATTGGTGAACTCCGGAACTGATTGGCCCCTCTCTTGCCGCAGTGTGGTCCATCTCATGTACTGGTCCTCATAGTTTCCAACAGGGTAGTACTGTTCCTTTACCGCATCCATAAAAAAATCCCAAGTGGGCTCGGTCCCATATATTCCAGAATCCTCTGTGGAACTCTGCTCCCAGTAAGTTTCCCACCAATTTTTGACATGGGGGAGAGCGTTAAGGAGTGTGAAGGTGATCTTTTCCTTATCAAAAAAATTATGAACAGAGAAATAACCTTCTAGCAGATTTAACCATTTATCTAGGGCATTTGCATCTATTTGACCTTCAAATACGGGAATATCAAAATTAACCTGTACCTTGAAAGGAGAGGTGCCTCCAAAGTGGCTGCTTGATGAAGATGCACCTGATGCTATCGGTAGGCATTGAAGGATGTGGGAAAAATTCTCCATCATTTCGTCCCTCTGTCGCGTGAGAGCTTACTCAAGCAACAGACTGATAGGATCGTCTGCTCCATCAATTTTCTTTTCCTCCGCCATTGAGGGTTTCTTGGGTGTGCGAGAGTGATTGTCCTCAAGAGAGACAAGCTTGATACCCAACTTTCTATACTCGGACCTTGTCGGGGACATGCACTGAAAAATGATCAAGAGCAGCTTGCTCTGATACCACTGATCTGGATTATTTTCGGCACGAAATGAGAGCGGAGATATAATAAAGAAATGCACAGAGATATTGCAAGAGAGACAACAATATAACAGAGATATAGTGGAAATAAAAAGAGTCACAGATATACAGTAATACACGATTTCTATTAATGAAATAAATGTACAGAGACTGTAAAATACAGAGTGAAAGACTCGCTAGAATGGTGGTAGCTTATCTCTGAGAAGAGATGTGACGGCTACTTGCATCCATGAGAAGATCATTACAATGAGGCTCTGAAGGCCCTTTTTCAATAAACGGGAATGCTAAAATTCCTATACATCCAAAAACCTAACCCTAGGAGATGAAGCGCCAAAAGTCATGTGGGCCCCATTTGGGTAAGTGAGTACATCAACTTCCCGAGGTCGTAACTTTTGCATACGATCTCCGTTTTAGGCGTGTGATAGCTCGTTGGAAAGGTATTGTCGAGGAGATTCATTTTGGGGGCTCAATATACCTTCAGCTATCATTGAGAACCTTGATCTAAAAAAACCTTCATTTGGACCCTCAAAATGGTCCCAGAAGTTAAAACCTGCTAAAAATAGTAAATTGCTAAAATGGCCAAAAAACTGTTTTGAGCCATTTGGAAAAGGTGGGTGGCCACCAATATCCACCTGGATCATGACCTGGCCAAATCCATGGAAAAGATGAACCTGCAGGAGACATATATCAACAGGCTTAAAAAGGAAGTTGAGAACCTACAGGAACTCAAAACTTCCTTCCAGACTAGTCTCTCCAAGGAAAAGCAGGTAACTAAGCAGCTCAAGAAGGAGTTACAGCAGCTCCAAAAGAAAACAGTAGCAGGGAAGACTTTGGATGAGGTCAAAGAGAATGTATGGACAGACATCAGAAAGTCCATAAATGCGATATGGCCCATGACCCAAATTATGTTTGAGTAGAATGAGTTGGTCCAGAGGAGCAAGCAGGCCATTGAGAAAATCAGAGTAGAATTGGGAGATAGACCAACTCAGGAAAATGATATCATCAAATTCCTCAATTATAAGACCAGAGAAGAGCTAGAAGAGCTGAAGATAGAAGACAAAACAAAGACCATCCTTGAGGTCAAAAGAGTTTTGACCAAGAGAGGATTAATGCTTCAATTGGAAGAAAAGGTTCAGACCATGGACCTAGGGGTACATAAATTCTTCAGCAAGATCGAGGCTCTCCAGAAGAAAGGTCTCCCTGGTCTGAAGGTTATTAATGATAAACTGATGACACTCCCAGATTACAAAAAGAGACTGTCTGAAGTGTCTAAGGATAGTTCAAAGTTTGATGGCATACAAGGGAGAATCACCGACAAAGCATTCCTGGATGCCCTTCAGTTGGACATCAGTATCCAACATGAGAATCGATACATATTCCTCACTAAGCCCACATTCGCCAAGTATACGGAAATGGACGAAGTGTATCGAAGACTGCTCAAAATCACTATGCCTAGTCATCTCAGATGGGAGGAACGGTGTGATCTTCTCGATTAGCAGATGAGCTATCCAGGTCCAGTCACCTGTCCAGTCAGATGAGGTCATGCGAAGGCTTCATCAACGGTCTACCCAAAAATCTGCGTGCAATTGCACTAAGTCATCAAGCAGTTTGATTAGTTAAATTAGTTAGGCTAAAAATAGAATTAGCACGTCCTGATTAGTTATGACTGGAACGTTTGTAATTTGAGCTATAAATACTTCACCTTTTGAAGTATTGAGTTGTTGTTGATCTTTACACCCTACGCCATCAGACTGTACCATTTTTGAAGAGATCTGCCATTAATAAAAAGGAGGCACTTTTACAGGATTCTTGCGTGTATTCACTGGTGATGTTCATTTTCTAAGTTGAATGTTATTCTTGCTTTGTGGTCATATTTTTTTCTGAAACTAATCTTTAAGAGTAACGAATGTTGCAGGATTTATCTTGGATACCCTGTTTCTGACTCGAAAGATTTTAGTGTTTATCTTCTGGTGTTTTCAATTAAGAAATTCTTAACTGCTTCTTAGTTGAATTTATCTTTCTCATCTTTTCTTCTGTCCATCATTTAAGCTACTAAAATATCTAGTGAGTATATTATCTCTCCCTGTGGAAGTCTTCCTTCACGTTTCTGGTTGTATTTCATATTTATTTAAACGCAAACCCCATAGCCCAATGGATGTGTAGACTGTCTCAACGAATTCAAAAAATACTTTGACAACAAAACCTACCTATTTCTTTACCTAGCCTAACATCTAAAGTTAGAAACAAAGATAAATCATATAGAGAGATCCCTCTCTGAAGATGGAAGGGCTAGATCCCAACTTTAAAAGTGGTTGGATAAAGTTACCTTTGTATATTTCTTCTGTTTCAACCTCTAGGAAATTTACCAAGTGCTAACAAGTTCATTTACCAATTTTCAAACCCCCATCTTACAATCAATACCAGCAAGAAAACACTTGATCTAGGGAATGTTACTCCATCCAAACCCCTTTCTCCAAAGACCCCAAACCCTTTTCTCCAAAGACCCCAAACCCTCCTACTCAAGCTATCTTGTTACTGGAACAAAAGACCAAGAAACTTGTTGATACCCCTGTAGCCTCATTGGGCAAGAAGACTAAGAAGCCTATTGATAACTCTCAAATTCCCTCAACATCTATTGATCATGCACCCAAAAAGTTACAAGAGGTAATTCAACAAGAATTCCATGTAGTCCCCACAAATAGGAGAGTAGCTAATCGATTCAAGAGAGGATATTTTCGAAAAAGTACTCGAAATACAAGAGGAAAACCTTATGAAAAACCCCCAACCACTTCGGACCCTATCCAAGTATCCTATGATATCGAAAGCCCTCATAAAAGACATAGGGAAGTGTCTGTAGAAGAATTGGAGCCTCATAGAGAGACAAAATATGAACCTATTTCTCCTCATAAGCCCCTTGTTACTCCTACCTCTCAAATGCCTATACTAGATCCCAAAACTGATAGACTTTCTAGATCCTTCAAGGGATCAAAGCCCTCCTCTGATATATCTAATCATGCTCCAACCATTGAAAAGATACAAGAGGAAAATATTCAGTTGCTGCAACAATTGGAAGAGAGGAAGACCATAGATAGACATCTCCACCATGACAATGCAATACTACAAGCAAAGGTGAATTCCCTCCAAATATTGGTTGACCAAATGACCAATGATAACTATAGCCTCCATGCACATTTGAAACACTACAAGAGGGCCAAGACCAAGTCTTCATGGAAAGAAGCTTCTAAAGCCAATCCATCCCCTACTCATCAAGTCTAAGTCATATTTGGCAATTCATTTTTGTTTGCAGTGGGACTTGAAAAATCTTAGGTTTGGGGGTAATGTTGGGCTCGTGATTTGGTTGTTTAATGATGTTGATTGAATCCTTTTTTATCGATATTATATATGTATTAATAACCATTTTGAATAAGTTTTGAAGGATTTCATAGAAAATCATCATAGCTTATACCAGGTACCTGTAATTGATGTTTTGTGATGATTTTGAGTTTAATTCAAATTGATTTAAGGATTAAAAGAAGCTAATGCATGATTTGTGTGTCACAGGGAAAAATCGTATGGTATTTTTCCATCCAGTAGCTCGTCCAGTACTCCATATGGCATTGCGTCCGATACTTCATCTGACACTGTGTTCGACATTGCATCCAACACTAAAACTGTGGGCGAGTTGGAAGTTGTTATATAGGTGGCATGTGATAGGTGAATCTGCGACATTGGTTTTGTTCACCCTTGTGGCCTCCAACTACTGATCTCTTGACATCTCGGATTGAGCTGTTATGCTGAGCATTGAGTGGCTCGTTTGGTTTCTAGAAGCCAAAGGCAATTATAGCGTATTTAATGGATTTTGTTGTTTCTAGAGGAGGTCAACCCTTCCAGTGGTCGACCTCTTGAATTTTAACTGTTATAAATACCATAGTAGTGGTCAGACATGAGTGGTTAAGAATTGTTAAGAATTGTGAAGGATTGCTAGAATCGTTTTGTTGTGTAATTCAAGAGATTTCCACAAACTTGTGCAAGACTGCATTTTTAATTTAAATACTAGAATCATGTTGATTTAGCTCATGATTCGCTGTTGGAAAGTAGCCATGATCTGTTGAGGGGCCCACTAGTGATCTAGGTGAATAGTTAGATAGTTATCTTGTGTATTTGAGTTGTGCAATTGTCATTTCTTTCATCTTTCATTATATGTGTTTTTATCATTTTACATGTTGTGTGTTTGTTGTTCATAATATAATTGTTTCAATTTCCTTTTTGCAGGTTGCTTGTAAAGGATAGTTGTTAATATGCTCTGTCTTTTTTAATTATTAGTAAATAGATTGCAAGCTTAGCTACTAACCTTGTTGTGTGATTAAATGCTAGTTTGAATTTCTGCAGGTTGAAATAAAATAGTTAAAATAGAGTATTGAGTTAATAGAGAGTATAGAGTTTCTTTGGAAAAGCTTCGATGGATGGATAGTTTCTAGTTTTGATTTTAATTCTCAGTTTGCCTATCTAGTTTTCTTATCAATTTTTTTGTAGTATGTTGAGGTATAAGTAAATTTAAATTATGTTTTTATAAGCATTTTAACTTGAAAATTGAATTGTTTTTTTTAACAGAAATGGGTATTTGTATATTATCAAAAATTGGCCATGTTACAAAAAAGAGCTGGTGGAGGGCCTATTTTCCTATTGGTGTTGATATTATAGACCTTCATTCTTATAGCATCATATCTGACAACTATTGTGTTGTAAGCACTACAGACTTGCCATGTGAAAATGGCTATGAAACTATGTAGCAAAAATTGGTGTTTGCAATTCATAAGAACATGTGCTAAGGGTGAGAGGGGCCTGCTTTATCGCGTGCATCATTCTCCTTAGCTTGATCAACGTTCCCTTACTACTGATTTTCTTTGTCCCAGACGCGATCAGAGAATCTTGGGGTGATTTGATCTTGTTGATTGTTGGTCGCTGAATGTAAGATGGAGGGAATCTAGGACTCGTTCGTTCCTGCTGAGTGAACGGGGTGTTGAGGAGGGCGCTGGTTAATATCTTCTAGCTACCTTGTATTCCGATTTACTCCCTGTAGCACAATGGCTAATTCCTAATTGTGCCTGTGTTCTAATCTCTACATTTCATTATGGACTACAACCATGGTTTCCTGAATTCTCTGGTTTTCTTACTGCAATTCCCTGTGCCTGGAGTCCACCTGGTTCTCTATTCTTTGACACTCGACCTGCAATCCCTGAAATTGTCCCTGGATTTCTGCCAGAGCGCAGATGGGGTAGGTGCATTACTCACTGTTGCTTCGGTTCATGGTTGCGCTGTGTGCCAGGGAGGCAGAGAAAGTGATCAGAATGTAGTTGCAGGGGGGGAGAGGGGAAAAGAGTGGAAGGGATTTAGAGGTGCGAGGATGCTTGCTAGGAGAAGAAGATCAGAGCTAGGGAGCGAGTATGGAGGAAGGCCTCCACAGGCTGTTAAGTAATGGGACAAACATGATTACCCACGAGCAAGGGGGGGAGTCCACCGGTGAGAGGCCTGGGGTGATGCAAGGAGATCATATATGGCCGTCTGGTGGGAGAGGTGAGAGGACTGTTTAAGTAGGGAGTTTGCGTGTGAGGAGGGGGGAATGGCGTGGGGGTTTTTGAGCATGGGGAAGGAGGGTGTGGCATGTGGTCGACTGCATGCCAAGTTCCTGGAGTGGGGGGAGAGGATGGGACGTGAGAGGAGAGGGGGGAAGCTTCAGAAAGGGTAGGGAGGGGGAGGGGAGTGACGATGGGAGGAGGCCTTGGTCCAGTTGGTGGAGGGGTGACATAGAGCCAAGTGTTTTTAGGGGAGCCAAACATTAGAGAGAGTTTGGTTGGTGTGGAGTCTGCTTTGTTCTAGAGCTTTGGCAGCTTTATCCATTTTGTCTGCCTCTGAGTTTTTCTTTCGCAAAATATGGTAGAAGCTCAGACGAACGAATTTTTTCTTAAGTGGATTGATTGCCACAAATATGCCTTGGAGTGGAGATTTTGTCGATTTGGGTGTCCCTCTCAGATCCTGTATGATGATTTCAGAGTCCCCCAAAAATATTAAAGTTTGAATACGCAGATCCTGAGCTAGTTTGAGTCCCATATATGCGGTGAGGAGCTCTTCTTTGTTGTTTGATGTCCTTCCCAGTCGCCAGCCATAATCGGTCAATTTTTTCCCCTTGGAATCATATATGACTCCCCCCGCACCTGCCACCCCTGGGTTTCCAGTTGCTGCCCCATCAAAGATAAGGAAATAAGAGTGTTGTTGCCTTGGCCAAGTTGCAAAGTTCCTATTGTTGAGACACAACTGCCAATCTTGTTTCTTGGGGGCCTGCTTTGGGATTCTTTCCGAGTTCTACAGGGGTCCCCTTATATAGATGACCCATTCTTCTTCTTCTGGATCCAAGGTGCCTGGGGGATCGAAGCCTACTGCTTTGATAATAAAGACTTCTGAGATTAATCCAAAAACCTTTGCAAAGATGCTTTGCATTTTGGGGAGTTTCCCACGAAAGGTGGCTTGATTGCGTGCTAACCATATCTCCCACACAACAAATTTGGGAATTTGTTTCTAGAGAACGGTGAATCTTTTTTTTGTTTTTGAAGTTGCCAACATATCTTTGCTTCCAGTGGATGAGGAGGTTGGCCCAGCTGTCAGGAGGGGAAGGGGGATTGGGAAGGGGGAGATAAATGAGATTCCAAAGTTGAAGGGAAAAGTTGCATTCTGAAAAGAGATGTGTGATGGTTTCTGAGGCTTCGAGGCAGAGAGAGCATCTGGAGGGCCCCTGGATACCCCGTTTTAGGAGATTTTCAACAGTTAATATTTTTCCATGGGCCAAAATCCAGTAGAACGTGTTAACTTTGGGGAGCGAGGGTTTGGAACAGATCTCTTTCCAAATCTTGGAGAGGGGAGGTCCGAGGGTTTCCTAGAGGAGGTGAGAGTATCCTTCCTTGACAGTGTAAAGTTTACCCCCCCAACTGCGAGAGTTAGAAATGCATCGGTTAATAGGAGCACAACCAGCCAGGTTATTGAAGAGGACAGAGAGGTGGGGGGTGAGATGTGCTAGTAAGGCGGGTGGGTTCCAACTTGTTGTGGTGGGAAATCCCCCTACAGACTAGCAAATAGGGTTATAGTATGCATGCAGATATGACCGAAAGAAAACTACTTTCTACTTTCGTCCTAGACTTAATCCCCATTTATTCTCAGTGAATACATGGTTAGACCAACATACCTTGTTTCAGATGGTTGATGTCGATCCTTCTTCACGCTTGATCGCTTGTTGGCAGCTCTCCTCCCAAGGCTGACCTACGTACAAAACACGCAATAAACTACACATGCATTTTTCCTACAGACTAATGGGTTAGAGATTCAAACATATATTTACTGAAATATGAAGAACGCATATAGTGGGACAGGAAAAGTATTTCTTTATTATTACCTTAATGAATCAACTTACAATGTTGAGACCGGCCACTGCTCCGCGAATCCTGATCCTGGGCTCCTATTCAAATGTCCTCCAACTTGTTTGCTTTGTATCTCTTCTTGCACAAGGATGGATAAAGGGTTGGGACAATGGGAATATGCAATTGGGCAGAGTTTCTTTACTCTTTTTCTCCTCCTTTTCCAAATGGGACCCCTAACCCTTCTTTTATAGGCTAGAAGAAGCTATATATTTGGACGAACCCTAGACCATGCATGTCCGGGAGTTTCAGCTAACTCACCCAAAGTTGTGTGTTTCGTCGACAACTTTCCTTTTTTCATGCTTTTGTTGGTCCATGTGGGCTGTTTGAGGTCAGCTAGCGTGTACACGCATGCAGTAATGGAGTAGGGCGCATGGGACCTTATAAAAGAGGTTTTTTTTAAAGAGTTGTTCAACAGTGCTTTGGCAAAGAAGGGATCTAAGATGGCCTGATGCCAGGTAATCATGTATGGTGAAAATTAGGGTTATAACAGATTCCCCCTAATGTGTGAGATCAGAAGAGCATTTGATGTCTGAAATACATTACCAATCTTTACTAATGTGCTGAACAAGTGAGCCCAGGGACCAGGAATTGGGAAGCGCCGTCTGCAAAATAACAAATGTCTCACCGAGACAGGCATACCCATGCTCGGGATAAAATAGAATCATGTCTACCAATCAAATACATTGTAGATCCATGTCAAATAACTATATAAAGTGTAGCCGCGAACAATACACAGCGGAGCTACATCTCGAAATCAAAAAGATATACATATAGAGTATCCATCTTCTAGAAGTTGATACAACCTGATGGCTAGAGATGAGATCTTCAGAGCTCGAGCAACAACTTCAAAATATTCAAAAATCAAGGTAGGAGTGTAATATGAGTGTACAACTTCACTACCTAGAGGTCTTTGATGGCTCGTTGGTCATGGACTACATAATCTTGATGATCAGACTGAAGGCTTCATTGATTTCGAACAAGGACTTGATTGGACATTCAGGATGGCCGGGTATGAGGGCAAGAGACAAATTGCAGAGGGGTCGACTCAGGCTTGGTAGAAAATTCCCTTGGACAACAACACGACAAATGATGAGACTTAGGCAGCATGGCATTAATCATAAGTTTATGAAGCAGGAGGCAATGCAAACTCTCCATATGTTTGGAAGAATAACCAAACGGAGGAGGACACAACTCTATGTAGAGAGAACAACTTCCTAAGGTCATACTACATCCCAAAGATTGACGAACAAATAGACATATGTGCTTTATCCAAGGGTGACTCATTATGCTTCCAATAAAAAAAATACTTTTCCCTTCCTGTTTTTGGGGTATATTTGATTTATTTTTTATTTTTATTTTTATTTTTTTTCGATTTTGGAAAAAGAATAAAGGAATGTTACATTACAATGGAGGAACGAGTGCTACAAACATACAAGTTCAAGGTGCAAGGACAAGACTGATGTTCAGAATAATGATACTTGGGAAAAATCCTCCAGGGGCCAAGGGTGTTAAGACGCAAAAGCAAAGTGCTACAAGGCTGGCATATAAGGTATGAAAATGTGGTTAACAAAACACAGAATGGTAACGTCCTTCAATGTATGTTTAACGAGCCCGAAGAAGGTAAGCTCGGTGGTTTTTCATGTTTAGAGAGTCTGAAAAATCATAAAAGGAGACTCCATTGGGGTACCTTTTTCGAAAATAGTCTAGTCGGTTCGAAAAAGGGGTAAACTAGCACTGACAAGACGTCTATTCGAAACATTTTAATGAGTGTGATAAGGACAAGATCACTCGACCATTTTTTCATTTTTAAGGAGTCTGAAAAAAACTTAACTATGGACTCCGTCAGGAATTTTCTTTTGGACCAGTTTAACGAGTGTGAAAGAATAAGGTCACTCGACGATCTTTTCAATTTTAGGGAGTCTGAAAAGAGCTTAACTATGGACTTCGTGGGGGTTCCTTCTTCATAAGTTTAGTCCCTCGGGCCCGAAAAAGGGATAAAATTATACTTGAGAGTACTCTTCTATAGAACTGAAGTTCCATAGAGTATACCTTTGTTCGTACAGTTGACCATCTAGACCAAAAATGGGGTAAACTACGTGGCTTCAAATTTCAGTTTAATGAGCGTGAAAGGCCACAAGATCGCTCGACAATCTTTTCATGTTTATAGGGTCTGAAAAGGGCTTAAAAGAAGACCCATAGAGGTTACTTTTCTCAATTAATCTGGACGAGATCAAAAAGCATAAATGCAGTCTCGTTGGATTTTTCTTTCGGATCTCAAAGCGAGCTTGAAAATAAACAAAGTTAGCTCATGATCGACACTTTGTGGGTCGATGCTAGGTATCTTCTCGAGGGATCAGTGTGCTTCGAAGAAAACATTGTCTACAATGCCAGGGGTTCTGGAGAGATTGATCGGTAAGGTGTCCACGATAATTTCCATATTACCCTCAGCATAAACCTCGTGTGTAGCTAAGGGATTAATAGGACAAGACCAATCTCCCGTCATAGTCACGGTGAATTCTCCCGCTTCGATTCAGCTTAACTCTAGGAGGAAGTATGATCTGTGATGAAGATATTCCCAGGGTTTATCCAGACTAGTCATTGCCTCAATTATAGCTTCATCAGTGGGAAAGACTAAGTCTAATGAATCAGTGTGAGCAAGAGAACCCTGAGCCCAAATAGGCTCTAGAAGTGGATCAAACTCTTGTGTAGGAGTCAGATCAGTGTTGGCTGAAGTTGGTTGGACTAAAGAGTATGCTACTTCAGCTGTGGACAGGGGCATGGACATGCCTGGGTGCCCTGTCCCATCCATCGTCACTGATGGGGAAGGAAGTATCCACGGATCGTCGAAGTAAGTCATGTGGAACGACGAAACTTGAAAAATCTCAACCTTATGGTGATTGGATATAAACTTGATATCACCTTGCGGGGGTGGGTAATTGAAGGTACCCATCAAATATGAGCACAAACCAACCCCTACATTAATGACACCTGGTTGAGGATTATCAATCATCGGGACCATGGATGCCCCCAATGCAGGGTCAGGTCTGGAGAAAGACAATTGATCGATGGTCACTATCCGACCCTCATGTGGAAACAACAAGCCCCAAAAAACTATAGCAACCACAGCTTGCATGGAATAATTTCAACTCCTTCCTAACAAAAGGTTATAGTCGAGGGGAGCATCAACTACCTCTACTTTGACACACACGATCTTCTCTCCTAACTGCATGAGAAAAGAAGGAAGGATACCATTTGGGCGAAACAAATGACCATTGAACACGGTGAGGAGAGTAGGTGACGAAGACAAAATAGGCTGGCCAATGGCCTTCCAAGATGCCAATGACATAATGCATGTCGAGGTGCCCTCATCAAACACCGTGCGGAATATATTTTGAGTAAAAGTTTTCGTGGGATAAGCCACTACTATCTGAAATGCTATGTGGTAACGTAGATGAGGTTTTAAGTCGGTTGTATCTAGTATGATTGTACCCGGATTACAAGTCTCAGTAGATCCTAAAGTGGTTAACAAAGCTTTCCTCTGGGAAGGGAAACTTTTAGGACCTCCTAAGCGAACATCACACAAGGGGTTTGTGATAAATATTCCACCACAGAGTAGTTCTGGGTGGCCCTTGTATTTGGGTTGTGAGAAGCTTTTTTGAGCGCACCTTTGGGGATGTATGTCATTGTTTCACCTAAGGTCTTTTCAATTTGTAGAGGAAGAGATGGGAGTTTGACTTCTTTGCCCTTCTCAAAAGGGCTTGGTTTACTATCGTCATGTGCTCTAGTCAATATAAAAGCATCACCCTTCACCATATATACATTCGCGGATGTAGGGTTGGTTGAAGACAGAGAGGGTCCTTGGCTGCTCCCTTCCGTGCTTGCAGAGGCTTGAGTTAGATTTTGTCCATGCTGAAAAGGATTGGTTAACACATTAGGTTGTTGCTATGCCACAAACTTTTGGGTGTCTGCAAGCCGAGGACATAGATGGGCTGGGTGGTCTTCCGTGCACAAGTTGCATGGATACCTCACCTTTCGTTTCTCAGTGTTGTCCCCGCCAGCATTATCGGTAGGTTTCTTATCCCCCTTACCCTTCTTTCATTGTTTTTCTTTCTTTCAGGCTACTGGGTGGCCTTTGGATTAGTTGATTGCATAGTGTGTACATCCAATGTTTTGGTAGGGGGAGAAACCAAAGTAGTAGTTTGGCTGGCCATTGTGTGGTGTATAGAAAATTGTTGCAACTAACTAATTAGTTGCTCAATGGGATTTGTTTGTGTTGAACCAACAATACCATCGGCATGTGGTCCAGCTCTCTGTTTGGTTTTATCAAGTATTGAGCGTGGTGCATCTGGAAATATCTCGTATAATAAACTGGACTGAGAATAGATTATCTCAAGTTGTTGAGCTCTCATGATGGCGTCTTCTTCGGAAAATACTCCCGACGTTGCGACGTCCTTGGACAACTGTGGGACCAAAGACTTAAGAAACCACTCTAGAAGGAATGTTGGTGGGACTAGTACCTTAATTAAACTCTTTCTATGTCTTCATTCTCGAATATGATCAGAGATATGGTCCTCTTTAGTTTGTGAGAAATTGACTGGCAATTCGATGCTGGCGTCGTATCTCATAGGCAACTGGAAATGGTTTAGGAAAGCCATCTCTAGTTCATCGAAGGAAGAGTATCTTGAGTGGTCAAGCTCAATGTACCATTTCGTGGTACTCCCCATGAGAGTACGTTGAAACAATCACAACTGTACGGAGTCGTCTTTCAACGAGTTAGATGACCACCAAATATGGAAGGTAGTCACATGATCTCCTGGATCTTTGTTAGGATTGGCTTCGAACTTTGGGATGTCCAAAGGAAACTTCGTCAACATAGGAGGCCAACATGGATCGTGACAGATAGGGTCATTCAACAACCTTGTCAAGTCTGGAAAATGCAAGGTTGCCAGGAAAGGTAGTTTGGGTTGTTGGTGATAACCTGGGAAAAAGGGGCCTGGAGTTTGACTGGCACCAGGTTGCCAGAAAAAGTTCAGCTGCTGGCCCGGATTCTGGTAGAAACCATGGTCGTGGCCATCATAAGGATTTTGCGTGTGAGGATACATCATCGACGGATTTCCCAGATAAGACATAGATGGTTGGGAATGCATTGTATTCGAAGGACTTTGGGAAGGATTTCTCCATGCCGGTTCCGTGGGGATAGGCATAGTGCTTTGTCCGAGGTTCCATTGATTATGAAAAGAATTACCCCAGATGGGCATTCCTGATGAGGGAACTGATCCCTTCCAAGAATTCCAAGTCCCTGGCATGAAAGAAGTTCATGGGTGTGCCCCCTGTGCAGGAATAATACCCTGCATAGGAATAGATTGTCCAAAACCGGGGTTGCCCCCAGTTGGGAAAGTAGCTGACAAGAAGGCGTTGTTACCAAATGCATCGAACAAAGAAAATCATGTCGAACCTACCGGAATATTATGGGAAGGTGGTCCTTGACTTCCCACTCCAAGTAAACTATGGTGTACAGGTTGCCCGATGGTTTGTTGATTCAAGCAACCGAGTGAAGGGGACAAAGGAGGTATATGACCTCCCCCGTAATGGAAAGCGTTAAAAGAAGCAGGAGTGCCCCCCATGTGTCCTTGAAGAGGAGCATTGGAGCTCCCTACCCCCAGTCCTAAAGTCTGTAAAGTGGAGTAGGAAAGTACAGGACTTGTACCTGAACTAGGCATCCCGTAAGAGAACGGAGGGCCTATCGCATTTAGTGTGAAAGGGGTTCTGGCTGCCGCCAAAGATGGGATAAGACCACTATGTGATGTAGTGGCGGTCGAGACCATGGTGGCTTGGACCGGTGATGGTGGGTTAGGAGGTGGAAACTCTCCTGTGGTGACAACCGTAGTGGGAATTGAATAATTCCCAGAAGGAGTAATAACATTTCTTTCCATTGTTGTGTGCAACACTATCTGGCACTCGTAAGAATGAATCGGTACGATGGTGGGTGTTGAAAGATCAATGGTGGAGGTTTCAACCAGACCAAAATCTTGTGCTCCAAGGTATAAAACGGTCGATTCCTCTGGATGTTGGTCGGGCACAATTTCTTGTGACCGGGTCGCTTCAAAAGTCCCTTGTTGGTCTAGCTTTCACCTTAGTGGTGGCAGGGGTGGATCCAGTGTAACCGGTGGCAGGCCAAGAAGCCTTCATGACCGTTAGAGCTCATGATCCTTCACTGTGTGAGAATATCAAAGACACACTAGGGTAGTCTAACCATTCAAAAACAACATGCACTAAAAAAGTCCCTAGAAGATAAGACAGGCAAACACTAAATTAATTGGAAGAACAGTTACAACAACCAACACTAGAGAAACTTACCGGTGCAAGTGCAACTCGAAAATGGAAGCACCCTCTGGGTATACTCTTCAAAGTGTGGCTAGATGTCTATCCTAGGTACCATGGTATACCCCCGCAGTCACCTGTGTATGTCCCTAATAAAGATAGGCAACTAGGTTGCCAACGTGTGAACAGTCACCAGGCGGGTACAGTCAAAAATCGATTAGACCACAATGAGTAGGATATCGAGCCTAAAACCTATCAAGGGTATCGAAAGAAAGTGGTCCAGAAGACAACTGAGGACCTCGAATGGATTCGAGAGCCACGAAGCCCTGTGGCAAATGCAATCGACGGAATCCCAAAACAAGCCCTCTATATGTGTTCTCCACTACGATTGGTCCAGCTTTGGAGAGGTTATCTTCGCTACCGTTCTGCACGTGACCTCGTGTTTATCCCCTGTGTTAGAGGGGGGTCCCATATAAATTTCATGATACTAGACTTAGACACTCCCTAACTCAGACTCCAATGTTTGATTTTAATGGCCTTGAAGAGTTTCCTCTCCAACCTAATCCAAGGCCCTAATCTTGAACTAGTTGGTTAACCCTACAACCATAAAAGTCTAATAAATTTTAGATTTAGCGTTAATTTTATGGCTTATATTATGTCAAGGAGTATGAAAATGAAACTGATGATGTTTTGAAAGACGAAAGTAAAAAATGAACAAAAAGATGGAAACAAAAATTTCACTTAACGCAAATTTTCAACAACTTTTCAAATTTTTTATTTTTTATTTTTCTAAGATCTTTTGAATCAAAAAACTTAAAGAAGGATTTCACTCGACTACGAGCTACTTACGATCTAAGTAAACTATCAAGAACTTAAGAAAACAAAGATTTTTCCCTGGCTACTAATGCAAAATCACACTTTTCAACCAAACAAGAAAATGAAAGAGATTTTTTTTTATTTAAATGCTGATAAAGCAAAAAGGAAAAATACCAACAAGTAAAAAACCAAGAAAAACAATTCTAGCTTAGTCGCAGATTGCAAAGAATCACTTCAAAAAATCACTCCCTAGCAACTTAAAAAATGACTATCACACTTGTCTAAAAACCCTAAAGAAAAAAAAAATTAATGACAACTTTTAAATGAAAAAAGAAAGTAAGGATAAGATCAACCCTAAGCTACTGACTGCTAGGACAGAGATTCAAAAACCTGAGAGGTATAACTCTTGTCAAGGGAAAGGATGACTGCCTTACCCTCAACAAAAACTATCCTACAAGAGCACGCTACTGATAATCCAACAACAAGCATGTGAACGTAGGCTGTATAGAGCCAGAGGGCATGTACATGCGGGCTGACCTTCTACAGGCTGTGTGTATCTCTAAAACTATGAAAAAAATAACAACAGACAATCCAAACCAGGAAGAGACCACTGATATTGAGAACCAGGATCTCTTGAAGGCTTGGACACTCTCTTTAATAGAAAAAGAAAACAATGTAAGGAAAAAATTCGTAAAACAAACCAATCTGAGACAAAAATGAAAACAACCAAGACTTAGAAAGAATTCCAGAAAACCCCTGAGAATGTATGATTCTGACAGGGAAGAGGATGACTGCCTCAAAAACTTTATGGAATCTACACGCTACTGCTACTTCTTCAGCTAGTGTTTACACGTGGGCTATAAGAGAGTAGGGCACGGGTACACACATGTAGACCTTATGAAGGTCGCATGTACCTCTGTGGGTCTCGAAAAAACACAGTCAAGAAAATAACAGAGACGGATGGTATGGAAAACCAAACTCTCTGCTGGCTCAGAATTTGCAGAAAATTCAAAAAACAGGCAAGAAAACCAGTCTTTTAAAACTACCCAAAAATACTCCCAAGAACCATAGAGACTTCCCCAGTATGGTCGCCAATTCTATTGTGGTGGGAAATCCCCCTACGGACTAGAAAATAGGGTTATAGTATGCATGCAGATATGATCGAAAGAAAACTACTTTCTACTTTCGTCCCAGACTTAATCCCCATTTCTTTTCAGTGAATACATGGTTAGACCAACATACCTTGTTTCGAATGGTTGATGTTGATCCTTCTTCACGCTTGATCGCTTGTTGGCAGCTCTCCTCCCAAGGCTGACCTGCATACAAAACAAGCAACAAACTACACATGCATTTTGCCTATATACTAATGGGTTAGAGATTCAAACATATATTTACTGAAGTATGAAGAACTCATATAGTGGGACGAGAAAAGTATTTCTTTATTATTACTTTAATGAATCAACTTACAATGTCAAGACTGGCCACTGCTCCACGAATCCTAATCTTGGGCTCCTCTTCAAATGTCCTCCAACTTCTTTTCTTTGTATCTCTTCTTGCACAAGGATGGCTAAAGGGTTGGGACAGTGGGAATATGCAATTGGGTAGAGTTTCTTTACTCTTTTTCTCCTCCTTTTCCAAATGGGACCCCTAACCCTTCTTTTATAGGCTAGAAAGAGCTAGGTATTTGGACGAACCCTCGGCCATGCATGGGCGGGAGTTTCTGTTAACTCACCCAAAGCTGTGTGTTCCATCGGAAACTTTCCCTTTTTCGTGCTTGTGTCGGTCCATGCGGGTTGTTTGAGGTCAGCTAGCATGTACACACATGCAGTAATGGAGTAGGGCACGTGGGACCTTATAAAAGAGGTTTTTTTTAAAGAGTTGTTCAACAGTGCTTTGGCAAAGAAGGGATCTGAGATGGCCTGATGCTAGGTAAGCATGTATGGTACAAATTAGGGTTATAACACAACTTGTCCAATCCCCTGGAGTGTTCCAATGGAATAAGTCTTGTAGTTTATGCAAGCCATTCACGCAACACCAATCTTTAAGTGGTTGTAGTACCTCTAAGCGGTTTATAGGACCACGATTAAGAATACATTTTGTCCATATGTTTATTGTCTCTCCATTTCCAGGGGCCCAAGAGAGCTTGGCCTGGATAATTGGTGCAACACTTTTGAGGAGATGCCAAATCGGAGAGCCTGGGGTGGTATGGATTGCGCCCTCTAGGCATCTGAGTCTAGGATGATGGAGATATGTTTTGACTATGGCTTCCTTCCACCAGTCTAGGTTTCCTGTTACAAGCCGCCAAGCCAATTTTTCTCCCATGGATAGATTCATGATGGCTAGGTCCTTGATTTCCATACCTCCTCTGTTGTAAGGTTGACAAACCTACTTCCAATTTATGAGGTGAAAGTTTTTTGTATTGGTCTTACCTCCTGCCCAGAGGAAACATCTCATGGCTTTACCAATTTTCTCTAGAATTTTTTTAGGCACAAGGAGTCTTGAACATTGGAAAATTGAAAGAGGGGAGAGGACTGATTTGATTAGAATTGTTTTCCCTGTAGGATTTATCCATTGACCACCCCAACTCCAGATCCTTGCGACGATTTTCTCCACTATCCCTAGACAGTCAGTAGATCTATAGCGGTTGAGAAAAATGGGCATTCCTAGATATTTAAAGTGATTCCAGGTGGTGATAATGGGAAAGCCAAAAATTCTGGTGATTTGTTCCTTTATATGACTCGGGACATTCCATCCATATATTCTGCACTTTAGAGTGTTCATCTTACCACCTGAAGATGTGAGGAAAGAACTAAGAATCTTTTGAAAGTGGTTGGTTGTGCGTATTGTCACTACTCCTAGCAAAAGTGTGTCATCAACAAATTGGGAATGATTTATGTCTTTGATCCCTCTTGTTATATGCAAACCTGGGAGTTTTCCTGATCTTCTTTCACCTTCTAGTTTGCGGCTAAGGGAGTCTGCTAAGAGAATATAGAGGGAGGGGGAGAGAGGGAAACCCTGTCGCAAGCCCCTGCTTTCTTTGAAGAAATTTGTCGGATGTCTGTTGAGAAGGGGCGAGATCTAGGGGTTGTTGATACAGGCTTTGATCCAATTAATGAAGTGATCCGAAAACCCATAAGCCTTTAGGACTGAGAGAAGGAAGTTGTGTTTTACTTTGTCGAAGGCGTTTTCCATGTCTATATTTACAACCATTCCAGGGGTTTTATTTTTCCTACAGGAATGTATGGCTTCTTGTACCGAGACGATGTTGTCTGTTATCTTCTTGTCCCTTAGAAAGCCAGTCTAGTTTTCAGAGATTAGGTTGGCAAGTAGGGGATTGAGGTGGTTTGCAATGATTTTAGTTAGGATTTTGTAAGAGGAGTTGCAAAGAGAGATTGGGTGGAAGCGAGTGAAATTTGAGGGGTTGGAGTCTTTGGGGATAAGAGCAAGAAAGGTGGAGTTTGTAGCACCTCCTATTCTTTGTTTGCGCAGAGTGTAGTTTAGCATTTTTTTAAGATCCCTTTTGATGAAATCCCAGAAATATAAAAAGAATTTGATGGGAAACCCATCAGGCCCCTATGCTTTATCGGACTCAAGGCTCTAGGCTTCCTTACGCATTTCTTCCTCTGTGATCTCTTGTGTTAGCTGATTGTTTTCTGCATCAGAGACTAAGCTCGGGATGTTCGGTAACAGGCCGTCAACCTCCTCTTCTGTTTATTCCTATCTTGGCTGCTGATAAAGAGTATTGTAGTGTTGGAAGGCTTCTTCTTTTATCTGGTCATAGATGTCAATTTGATGTCCCGTGCTGGAGGTGATTGTTGTGACAGTGTTTTTTTTCCTTCGGGATTGGGCTTGTCTGTGAAAAAATGAGGTATTTGAATCTCTAGCCTTTATCCAGAGATTCCTGGACTTCAAACGCTAGTGCTCTTCCTCTTTGCGTAGCGTGGCCTGGAGGTGCTACTGCGCTTCTTTTTCCTGGTTCATTGGAGCTTCTGTTACAGGGTATGTTTCAATTTGTTTCCGAATTTGGCTGAGTTGCTCAAGTCTTTCCTGCTTCTCTTGATGTGGGGCTATATAGGACTTTTTAACCCATTCTTTGAGAGCTGTTTTGATAGCCTTTAACTTACTCTCCTAGACAAATTTGGGGGATCCTGAAATTGAGGTATTCCAGGTTTCAGCGACAAGTGAGAATACGTCCGGATTTTCTAGCCATAGCTGGTTGAAACAGAAGGGGAGGGGACCAAAGTTCTATGGGGGGTGGAAGGAGAGAGTGATGGGCTTGTGATCTAAGATGGCAGAGGGGAGGATTTGGGAGGAAATATCTAGAGGGGAGAGTAAGTAATTGCTATTGATAAGAAATCGATCTAGATGGAATGCAATGTGCTGGAGGCTGACCCTTCTTTTGTTCCAAGTAAAATTCCCTTTGACTAGCTTAATGTCCTGCATGTCCCAGTCCACCATAAGATCTGCCAAGTTTTCAGAGAAAGGGTCTCTGACTTTTCTTCCTCCTTTTTTTTCCCTAGGGCTGAGGTGTGTGTTAAGGTCTCCTCTGATTATACAAGAGGGGAGGTCTACAAAGTTTCGTAGATCTAAAAGAGAGGCCCAGGTTGCCAATTTATCTCTGTAGGTGTTTGGCATATAAATATTTATTATTGTGATGACACTGTTAGTGTATTTTTTTTTTAGGACTGTAAGGATCCAGTTTTGAGTGTCAGAGCTTACCTCAAGGCTCCAGATTTTCTCATCCCAGAGATTTGCAATGCCACTAGATGCACCCTGAGAGCTGACTGTCGTACTGCCGATATTTTTGTAGAGTTTGCTTGTTGCTTCTAGGATGGATTTTGCTTCCATTTTAGTTTCCTGTAGGAGGATAATTGAAGGGTTGACCAATCTTCTTAGGTATTTTAGAGCTTCGGCTTTTAGCTTACTTCTGAAACCCCTACATTTCTAGGAGAGAAAAATCATTGAGGGGGGTTTGAGGAGGCTCGGCTGCCCAGGGCCAAGTGTTCCATTCCTTTATTCCCTGCCTTTCATGTTGATATGTGGATGGTGTTCTCAATGGTTTGATGTTTCCCTTGTGCTTTTTCTTTGGCTGTTGCTTCTTCTCTGACTTCCTTGTTTGAGCACCGCCCTGATTTTCTTGGTTTTTCTGGCGGGAGTTCTCCTTCTTCTCTTTCATGCGGGTCATGTGCTTGCATATTTGAACTTGAAATTTCTTGCTGCACCAGCAGGTCTGTGTCTTCCAAGGAAGGATCCTCTGCATTGGGGTTGTCATTTGTGTCACTGAGTATTGGATTGGGGAGCAGGGGGGGGAGTGAAGGTGAAGGAGGATTCAACTTTGAGGGCGGTTCGCCTAAGGGTTCAAAGGGGTTGCTGTTGGGAGGAGGGTTGGTGTGCGACAAGGAGGATTTTTTAGGTGGGGATTTTGGATCTGTGTTTTGCTTTGATGATTCGGCTTGAGGTTGGGAGCCTGAGGGTCCAGCGCGAGGATTGCTTTTACCACTGGCGTTATTTTTACGGACCTATTGCTAGCCATATTCTTGGGAGGGTGTTTCAATTTATAGAGATTGCTTGGTGCTAGGGCATTTTTTTACGAAATGGCCATATTCATGGCAAGTTTTACATTTAAATGACAATTGTTCATAGTCCAATTTTTGAATGTGGGTCTAGTCATCTAGTTTTAGCTTGATTTCTTCTAGGAGCCCTTTTTCCAGATCTGCTTCTACACAAATTCTTGCACAGGAGTAGAGGTTGGATTTGGGTTTTGCCCTATCGATATACTTCCCCAATGCATCTCCTATACTTTTTAACACTTCATCTCCCCAACAATGAAAGGGAAGATGGGGAAGCCGTACCCAAACTGGTACTGCTGAGGGGATATCATTTTCAGGGTCCAAATCAGTTGTCCAACTGTTTAAGTAGAGGCCTCTAGGACCAAAGAAGTAAGGTCCATTTCTAAAAATTAGATCTCTATCATATTTCAGCTCGAAGTAAAAAATATTAAAACCCTTACCATAGAAGAAGTGGTTCATCCGTCCTTGAACCAAGGGATGCCAGTTTCGCTCAATCTAGAGGTCTGTTTTCCGTGGTGAAGGCCACAAATCTATGAATTGTTCGACCAAGGCTCGTGAAGCAAAGGAGAGGGATTTTTGCCTCGCAGTTGTGCTGGGGATCAAGATTTCAGGGATCTGATCCAGTTTCTTGACAAACTGGGAGGTGGTTTGTCTAGTCGGAG
>ML788190.1:674783-697918 GCA_009831015.1 Picea engelmannii | reverse complement strand
GGCCATGGAGAGGCTAGTAGGAGCCGAGGAGCGGTCGAAAGGTGGCTAGGAGCCCGAGGAGGTTGTCGATTAGGGTTTCCTCAGAGCCCGAGTTGATATCCCTACTTGATGACATGTAACTTGCAAATTGAATTGTTAATAATATGATTAGCTTAGTTTATTTTATGAAATTCCCATTCTAGATTTAGATTGCAATTTTAATTAGAAGTTTGAGTTTGAGTTGAGATTTTTGTTACAAGTTTCTAATTGTGTGGATTTGCTTACATTAGCATAAGAGTGCATTTGAATTAAGTAGAATAGTGTCTTCTTATTGTTGATGATTAATGCATAAATTAAGAGATCACATGGATTTTCAGGATAATTGATATTTCTTCTATAATGGATAAGCTCTTGTTAGATTGCTTGATTCATACCTTTCATTTCGCTATAGAAGCTAATATTGAATTTATTCCTCTTGAGCTATCATTAATTGTTAGATTCCATCGTGATGTCATAAGACACCAAAGACATAATCATCACCATATTTGTAGTTTCTTGTTATTGTAGATTAAGAGTAATTGTTGATTAATCTTTGAATACTGTCATGATGCTTTTAATTCAATAGGTTAAGATTTTCCTTTGCAAATTAGAATTAATTATGAGTTTTATCTTAAGAATAGATTTCACTTGCTTAATAGTTGATTAATTACATGTTGAGTAGTTTTGATTAGTTTACTTGTTGCATACATTTTAATAGGTTAGCTGTTTGCTTGTTTACTTACTGCTGCTCATTGATTTGGAATAGATTGATTAGATTAATTTGTTGTTTCTATTGCTCAATTAAGATTAAATAGATGACTTGCTTTTTCTCATTAGATTGATTAAGTTAACTTTTTCAAAGTAGGGTTTTCATTTACTTCTTTAGGAACAATCCATCGATCCATTGTTTAAAAGTTGCTTAGGGTAAATAATATAAGTTCCTTAATAGGGTTTTCTCATTGATAGTCTTTTCTTAAGTAGGTTTTCTCTCAAATGTACCATCTCCTTAGTTAGACTATACTTCCTCTAGCTTTTCTGCCTTGGCACATATAGTGCTACTGTTGTAGGAAAATCTCCCTGCAAATAGGTAGATCGCCTCTAAGATCTTGACCCTAACTCTAGACAGAAAATGCTTAACATGGACTCTGACTTCCTTTCAAATCTATCTAAACTAACACATGAGAAGGAAGGATGACAGAAGTACCTCTTTACCAACATTTGTCCCTGCACGCTCCGAGTTGTGCTCCAATCTTTTTCTCCTCGCTAAGTTCCGTAGACAAACAAGATACGACCACTTCCTACTCTATTGATGTTAGATTGAAAACAGATCTATCAATTAATGATAAGTTCATGTAACATTAAACACAAACTAGAAAGAAACAGGCCAAGCATGTCATATTGATGAGAATAACGACAGCAATACTTACAATCGTAGATGCGAATGCGACAGCTTCGTCAAGTCCTCTTCGTCTAACCCTTGCCTGAAAGATCCACAACTTGGATGACAACAGCTTCACTAATCACTCTCCTTTGGCTGACTGTGTATTCCCTCCAAGATCATAGGTTTCATACTGGCAGTTCTTCCCCCTTTCCACCATCATAGAGCCTTCTTATATAGGTTAAGAGGAGCTTAACCTCTTGAGTTATCTTTAGAAAAAGTTGGGAACTTCCTCCTCAGATCAGGGATCTCTTGATGAAACCAAGAATTCGAATACAACTACTTCCTAATCTCGAAAGATCCTCCCCTTATTCTCCTCAACGGGCCAACTACTGCCTCAAATTAGGTAGTGCTCCCTTAGAAGGGGCATCAGAGTGTTGTAGCGCTCCCTGGTAAGCTTTAGGGAAGCGCCAGTGCCTTCAAGATGAGTAACGCTCCTTCAAAGGGGGAAATGGAGTGTTATAACGCCCCTTGAAGCCTTGTAGGGGAGTGCCAATGCTCCTAAGGCTGATATTGGGGAGCGCTCCCCCTCAAAACCTTTGTTTCAGAGCTCTCTTCAGGTGTCAAGAGTTATTTGTCTTCAGTAAACTAGTTCTCTTTCTTCAAATCAAGCATATGAGATGTTTTAAGTGTCTCCTTAGTGTCGTTGACATGGCAGTATGCTCGAACATTATTTGCGACACTTTTGACCAAATTGCGACACTTGCGAAAGTTGTAAGGAGGATGCGACACTTACGACAATTGAGAGGAAGATGCGACACTTATCCAGCTGAGTAATTTTGACGTGTAACAGATTTCCCCCCAAAGTATGAAGTTAGAAGATGCCAAATGATAATTGAAATACTTTGTAGACATCCAAGCAAGGGTATAGACTTGGAGAACCCGACAGAATCTGTACACAAACATCCAACAAATATCATGACATATTTCAAAACCCAAGGCAGGCATACCTATGCTTGGGTGATCAAGACTTTGCAAGATATGGCAGCCATAAAATAAATTGCGGATCCATAATTGTATTCATAAAAAGGTATAGCCACCGAAGATACAATGTGGATCTATACTCTGATGACTCGGAGTGATCGTAGCCACGAAGAATACACAGTGGATCTATGAGATGACAATACATAGCCACGACCAATACAAAGTGGATCTATGTTACAGTGTATGTGTTTTTTGTCCAACAGTAATTCCTTCGCAGCCTAGGCAAAGCATATATCAAAGTGATCTCTCAACCCAGGGTCTTCTTACCAATCCAAATATGGTACAAATCTAACCATGCGAATAGATGTCTTGACATCGAACATGGCATAAACCACTTGATTATCGGTCAATGGCGTGAACTATTAACAAGTGCGAGGGAGATCACCATTAATGTCAATGATTCCCAAGGTACCCTAGTACATTCCAACGAATGTGAATAGATAATTTGAAGTTGAACATTCGTGGAATCATTCGATCAGGGGTCAATGACGTAAACCCACTGTCAAACGTGAGGAGGCCTTCCATTGAGGCATGCAGGTCCCAAAGTACTAACTAGTTTCTAAGTCTGATTCCCGGAAAATGTGTTGGAGTCGACAGGAATAGACTCGTCGAGGGAGGGCCTTGATGTATCCCCCATCAACGACACAAAATGGACATGGAGATGTAATTGGAAAATCAAACGGACATGGACTGACACAGGTTTTGAGGCAAGATATTTGGGATGGATGACTCTCGATATGGATACTTCCCTTGAACACTGAGGCACAACAACAAAACGTGACATGGACCAAAACTATGCAGTGGGTATCGTGACTTGCGTCGGGTGACCCAAAGGAGCGAAAGGAACTCAAAGGATTGGCTCAGTGCAGAGGTTCATCGGATTATGATATGTGCAAATGACAAAGTTCTGTGTTCAAGGGCGACTCTAAGAAGTGTTGGATGATGTTCTCAAGAGACTGCTTGGCTTGCTCCTTTCAGTTTTCCCCCCATCCAGATAGATGAGTACCTCTTTTTGGTTTAATGAGCTCGAGGAGGATAACACGTGCTCAATATAACTCACCTTTGGTAAGTTCCTCTTCCTTTGTTTAATGAACTGGAAGAAGTAAGAGTTCAGTCCCATATGGGTCTGTCGATGTGTGTTTTAACGAGTCCAAAGACAGAAAACTCGAAGGTTTTTCGAGATTATAGAGTTTGGAAAAACACTTAAAAGAGAACTCTCTCTGTTCCTTTTTCATACAGTAGTCCAACGAGACTGAAAAAGGGTTAAACTATCGCTCGAAGGATGCCCTTTCTGACCTTTTAACGAGTGTGAAAGGAAGCAAGATCACTCGACAATCTTTTCATATTTAGAGAGTCTAAAAAGGGTTTAAAGGAGACTCCAGGGGGGTTCCTTTTTCGTGTGTTCGTATCTGTACGGGTCCGAAAAAGAGATAAAAGTTTACCTAGTTACGTTCTCATATTATCGAGCTCGAGAACGAACTAAGACTATGCTCATAAGTGCGACAAGGTGAATAATCCATCAAGACTGCCAGGAAACCTGCGATGCCAAAACTACAAACCAGGGTTTAGTGAAGCCATTATATCATTAGAGAAACCCGAAAAATGACCATACCTTATAAAAAATGAAAATTTATAAATAACAATTGATTTGAAATTTTATTTACCATTTCATTTTGCAAGGATTTTCGAGTAGTGGTGATTCTCAGTTTGAAGTGGATCTTGTTTTGTTTGTTGTCGAAGCTACGGTCAACCATTTCGCTCGCCGTTTGGACCAGGTAGGTGTCCCTCTCTTTCTCTTTCGATTGCGTGGTTTCACATCCATTTTCATAGCATTATTTATTTTAAAACACGGAGCCCTAAGTCGCCCCAATTAGAACCAAATCGGCCTCTTTAAAAATCAATGGGAAAACGGGATTTGTTTCACAAAAACTTCCTAGGAATGGATGGTTAAGATGCCAACACCCTAGAAGTTAATTAGATGGGTCGCGTTTTAGAAAAAAATCCATGGGAAATCCCCCACGCACGCCCACGCAGCCATAAAATCGTTTTGATCTTTTAAAACGTTTTTATCATTGTTTGATGAATGTTAAATGCTTAGGAGAGGGCGTGGTGGTTAAAAAGAGTGTGTGGTTACTTTTAAATGATGTGGGGATCTTATTTCATGTTTTAAATTGCTTTTGAAAATTGCCGAAATTGCCAAAACGTGGAAATAATGAATTTCTTGATTTTTTTGTTTTGTAGGTAACTTTGGAAATCATGATTGAATGGAAAGAGAGGGAACATGAGATGGATGACTTAGCCACCTTACGGAGTCCTATTACATGGGCCGCTTTGCGAGCTTGTGGTTTGCTCAAATTCTTCAATTTGCAAAAGATGAAGAAAGAGGTTTTATTGCTCGAACATATGATTGGCCTCTGGGATGTTGCAGAACAAGGATTCCGAATCGGCATACAACTTTTAACCATTGAGTTAGAAGACATGTACTTTTTGACCGGCCTCTCGAAAAGAGGGGTCCCCATATTGTTCTATGGGCAACGGGCGCTACCTGAACAGGTGGACGTGTATCTGGCATGCCACTGCATTCCAGGAGCAAGGCTAGTAGGGGGTAGAATCCCTATCAAGGATATTCGATATTTGCCCCTCTGGTCTATACTATTTGCTATCACAAGCATGACAGGAAGCACTAGCACCCATTTGGCATCAAGATCACAGGTGGCTTACGGTGTTCAGTGTTTGGAACCAACACTGTTCAACTGGAGTGCAGCGTTCCTTCGAAATGTGAAGGAACAGATCTCACGATGCAGGACTGGACAGAAGCAGTTTGGTTACGGTTCATTTTTGGTATCATTTTTTCTAGAGCACATCCCTCAGATGCAGCCTTAGATAGCACTGGCGGTACGACCAGTGGATGAACCTAGGATGGAGAGGTGGACTAGTCTGTCTCCGAGGTTAGTGTCGGAGTCAGAGTTCCATTTCACTGGCGATTTCTTTGCCTGGCTGAGATGGTAGTACCTCTGGATAGAGGACTTCCCTTATGACGATGTAGATTTCCACGGGAGTATGGACTTGATTTTTCCCACGAGGGAAGACTGGGATGAGTTAGGTAAGAGACTGAGCCATACCTTGTCTAGTTTTTGTTTTTAATTTTTTGATGTATATGTATTTTTTGGGGTATGTAAAAGAGTTTTAACAGATGTATTGTTTCCAACATGCAGACAAGGGAGCAGTGCGCTCGGTTGATATACCAGTACCAGGACGTTGCGGAGGCATCCCGGTCACAACAGATTTGGCAGTACCAGCAGTAGGTCTCCGGGAGGTTGAGAGAAACCTCCAAGGCCTTACGATGGGCATCCCTCCTCTGCGGAGGGGGGAAGTGCCTTTACATCTGCAGTGGCACACTGTAGGATTACCAGAGAATATCAATTCTCTGTTGAGGCACGTAGTGCGCACAGTAGTGTGTTAATCACAACACAATGTAGTGCAGGGAGATTAGAGTCTCTCCGGTGATCATATTTTGTATGCCTTGTCAAGCAACGTTTTATGGGTGGAAAGACCCAATATTTTGCTCTTCTACATACTTTTTGATGTAACACAAACATTTCAGTCATGCCATATATATATATATATATATATATATATATATATATATATATATATATAGATATATATATATATATATATANTTTCGAGTTTTTATGATGCCAATGATTTGTACATGATGATGTCCGTGGTGTGTTTTAATTTACATGTAATGTACAATTTGCTTTCCTTGAATCTTATATGTGGGCAAGATACCGATCCATGATATAATTAGCTAACAAATCCGAAACACTATTAAGTTCTCTCGGAATGTGTCTATATTCAATGTAATTGAACATTCGTTCCAGACGGCGAACTTGCAAGTGTAGACGTAGCAGGATAGGACTACGGATAGCGTATATGCGGTTGAGTTGATAAACCACGAGTTGGGAGTCTAAGTAAATAATGATACGGGAGATACCTAGGGAGGAGGCTTGGGTCAACAGTCCAATGACAGCGTGATATTCTGCCATATTGTTGGTTGTTGGTCCTAAACAGATGCCTCCTGAACTCACCACCTCATCAAATTGGTAAATAACCCAAGTTGCTGAAGCAATGTTCCGGGTATGTCAGCTAGGGCCATCCACGAACCCAAAAAAGGTAGGAAAGGAAGATGTCATCTGCACATGAAAACACAGGCACAATCATGAGTGGCAACGGTAAAGACTCGAGCATGCAAAAGAAATAGACACACCAAACTAAAATAAAATAATGTACAAAGTACAGATGCTAGGTGATCTAGGCATAGTACTTCTTGAGGTAAAGCCCGTTTCGGGGCTCTCCCAAGGAAATTCCATCATGATCAACTAATTCATAGGCACCTTTATGTAAGACACTCTTCACGATGTAAGGACCATGCCACATGGGTTCTAACTTTCCTGTCCCCAATTTATCGTGAGCTTGGTTGTAAACGAGGACTAAGTCTCCTTCTGTGAAAGTCCAAGGGTGGACGGATTTGTCATATTGACTTTTAATTCGTTTCTGATGTGCCTCATTGACGAGAGCAGCATCGCGACGTGTTTTATCCAGTTTGGATAGATACAAGAATCGTTCTTCTTCAGCAGAAGTATGGGGCAGGAGTTCTACTTTCAGTTTGAGTGATGGAATCTCGCACTCGATTGGTAGGATGGCTTCAATGCCATAGACCAACTGGAAAGAAGTAAATCCAGTTGAAGTTTTCACAGAGGTGCGATAGGCCCAGAGAGTGGAGAACAGTTGTAAATGCCATGATGTTTTTTTTTTCCCTACCATGCATTGGATCATGGTTTTTAGGACTTTGTTGATAGCCTCAACTTGTTCGTTCACCTGAGGGTAGTAAGGGGACAAGTTTTCATGGCGAAAACCCAATTTGACATGTAACTCGCTCATCATCTGGTTTTTGAAGTGTGCACCATGGTTAGTGACAATGGCACGTGGTACACCGAAACGAGTTATGATGTGGCCATCATTCAGGAAGGTAGGCATAGGCTCAGCCCATTTGGTGAAATAGTCGATGGTGACAATGATGTAACCGTGCCCCCCGGTTGAGGTAGGCTTACACTGCATGAAATCGATGCCCCATTTGGCAAAGGGGATGATGGCAATAATAGGGTGCAATGTCGTAGGGTGGGTGCATTCCTTCTTGTTAAAGATTTGGCAGGGTGGGAATTTTTTGACGGCCTCAATGCAATCTTTGAAAATCGAGGGCCAAAAGTAGCCGGCATGTAGGATTCTTTGGGCTGTGGCCATCCCAAAAAGGTGACCTCCACAGGTGCCAAGGTGACAATCGTTCAAAACGCGTTCAACCACGGCGATACAAAGTGTCACTGAGAATGATTTAACGACGAGAGTGATGACGAATGCGTCGACGCTCTTCGCGAGAGATGTTGGGCTGAAAACGTTGGGTTTAGAGGTATAGGAGAATGTCTCTGTACCAAGGATTAGAGGTGCTGATGAGGAAGAGAGATTCATCGGGGAGAGAATCTCTAGGTTCAATGCTTTCATCGGCACGAGGAAGAGCACAGATGAACTCGGTAAACACTAGGGATTTTTTGGCTTTAGCCTTCATAAACTCAAGATCGAATTCTTGAAGAATAACGATCCATTTTGAATATTTTCCCCCAAGTACTTGACGTGTCAAGATGTGGTACATAGGGTTGGAGTCTGCGATTACCATGGTGGTGCATAATAAGATGTAGTGGCAGAACCTTTGGACAACGATGACGGCTGCCAGAGCTAGTTTCTCAACATGTGAATATCTGAGTTCGGGTCCAGATAAACTCTTGCTTAGATAATAAATCACATGTTCTTCATCGTTGGGGTTTTCTTGAACTAAAACCATCACAATGGTGGAAATAGAAGCAACCAAGTAAAGGATATAATCCTTTGTATATTCAGGAGGATGTAACAAAGGCACATGGGTCAAAGCATGCTTGAGAGCGTCGAATGACCGTTGAGCAGTGTCATCCCAGATGAAAGGGATGTTCTTTTGTGGTAACCACATAAATCCTTTAGAGATCTCGGCATAATTGCAGATGAAACGACGAAGAAAGTTTGTTTTGCCTTGCAAACTTTGGAGTTGGGTTAAATTGGTGGGTGGGGGTAAGGCTAAGATGGCCTTGATCTTTAAGGGATCCACCCTGATCCCATATTTGGAGACAATGAAACTAAGGAGTCGGCCGGATTCGACAGCGAAAATGCATTTGTGTGGGTGCAGACGAATACGGTAGAACCTACATCGCAGAAAAATCGCGCATAAATGATCAATGTGATCGGATTGATTTAGCGAATGTATGGGTAAATCGTCGAGATACGGTTCTACTATATGTTTGATGTCATGAAAAGTGTACGACATGGCTCACTGGAAACTGACCCCAACATTTTTAAGGCCAAAAGGTAGCTTTCGGTAGGCGAAAGTTCCCCAAGGGAAGATGAAGGTTGTCTTGTGTTGATCCACAGGCAAGATTTCAATCTGGTTATATCCAGAAAAGCCATCCATGAAAGAGAAGATTATGCTCCCTGCGCAATTATCGATGATTTGGTCAATGAAGGGCGTAGGGTAGTTGTCCTTGGGACAAGCTTTGTTGAGATCTCGATAGTCAACACAAACATGGATGGTCCCTTGTTTCTTAGCAACCAGAACAAGGTTGGAGACCCATTCGGTTAAAGGGACGGGATAGATGAAGCCAGATTTTAGAAGTTTTTCAACTTCTGCCTTTATAGCTGCGATTTTCTTGGGATGAACCGGGCGAAGCTTCTGCCGAACCGGTTTCGCGTCAGGGTAGGTTTTAATTTCGTGTACGAAAATTGAAGGTTCGATCCCTGGAATTTCCTCATAACTCCATGTGAAGACATCACGAAATTCCTTGAGCAAAGTGGTGTAAGAAACCACTTCGTCGGGTGTGCAATTAACACCAAGGTTTATGTTTTCCACGACACCTTCTTTGATTGAAATGTCAACCGTGATCGTAGTGGAGATGTTACCCATGTTCCCCTCAGAGAGAGTATCTTATGTGAGGATAGGAGATTGTGGAGCTTCGGTAACATCGGGAGGGAAGACATATCATATGTCTTGGTGGATTTCTTCCAATGGCGGAAGAAAAGAGGATCGATGGTGGTTATCATCCCAAGGTAAGTTGTCGATGCTGAGCATTTCCATAATCGATTCATCTGAAGGGAAAATGTGGGAAATGTAATCGATGGCAGATGATAGGGAATCCAACTACGAGGGCACCGAGTAAGTATTGGGTGCCAATGAATGTGAATTGTTGGAAGAGGGAGAGGCAGATTGAATAGCTACGTATGCGGCCTCGGCTGGGCTAAGTGACATGGTGTCACCGAGCGCATCGAATTCCAAAGGACTAGGCACAATCCACGGGTCAAATGATTCCAAGGATTGATAAGGCAAAGTCGAGATCATATTGACAATGGAAATATGATGTGCAGTAGGTGGAAGTGGTGTAGGGAAAGTACCCATGAGGCTAGAATCTTTCAATAAGCCAACACCAACGCTTTCATACGTAACCGGGTGGTCTCCCAAAAAAGGAATGTTGTTGGTAGAAGGGATGCAAGTGTCGGGTGTACAGAAATCAAGCTGATCGACGGTAACAATTTTGCCTTGATGGGGAAATTGTACACATCGAAACAATGACGAGGCGACGACAGTCATGGCGTAGAACCAACTTCTTCCAAGTAGTAGGTTGTAATCGAGGGGAGCATCGACCACCTCGACGTCAACGGTAACAGTTTTTTCACCCAACTGAACGACTAAGGATTGTAATAATCCATGAGGATGAAAACCTCGTCCATTGAAGGCACGTAACATGGTAGTGGACTTGTTAAGGGCAGGTGATTTCAAGCCTTTCCAACAGGCTAGAGACATGACACAAGTGGAAGCTCCCTCATCTAGGATAGTCCGGTGGATTTGTTGATTGTGAACAACAACATCGATTTGGAAAGCTAGCTGGTGGGAGAGTCGCGGTTAATGATCATCCAGATTAAACGTGATGTTGTTTGATGACTCAGGATCAAAAGCATTGATGGTGGATAAGAGTGTTCTACGTTGTCTGGGGCAGTGTTGTAGAACTTCCAAGGCGGACATGGCACATGGGGGTTGGGACAAACCTTCTACAATGTTGTAATTTTGGGCAGCCCGTGAATTAGGATTGAAGGTAGATTTCCGGATGGTGCTCTTAGGAGGGTGTAAGATAGAGTCAAAAGAAGGTTTCTCAATTTGGAGTGGCCCGGATGGAGGGATAACATACGGAGGATTGACAGAGGATGGAAACGGGTCTGACGGAGAACCATTAGCAATCTTCTATTTATCAGGTTTAACTGGCGTGTCATATGTCGCAGAGCGAGTAGTTAGATTAACTCCGTTAAACATGTAAATGTGGGCATTTGTTGAGGCCTCATCATGGGGTTGGTTGGAACTGCCCCCTGTTGTGGGGGTTTGTGTAACCAACGATTTTTGCTGCGGAAAAGGCTAAGTGAGCACAGCGGGTTGCGAATCTCATTTGAAAAGTTTGGCCACTTCATCACGATGTGGGAAGTCTTGAGTGTAGTGATCGTCACCACAAATGAGACATGGGAATTTCGGTTTTCGTTGTGGATTTTTTCCAGCAGCAGGGGTTTGTGGTTGGGTTTTGGGTTGTTTGTTGTTATTGTTCTTATTTGGTTTGTTTCTCACTTTCTTCCTTCCCCCAAGTTGTTTTGAAGGGGTCGATTGGACCGCATTCACATCAGAGACCTGAGTTTGAGGGGGGATAGAAGAAGGTGCAGTCGAACTAGGAGCAGCCGCTGAAGTGGGCCGTTGGATCGTTCCAGTAGACTAGGTAGAAGATTGGGTTTTGACGGAGCCAATAATTCCATCCGCATGCGAAGCAGTCGATGGTTTGGATGGATCGTTAGTGGCACAGGTAGCGTTCGGTATCAACTCATATAGAGTACCATATTGTGAATAGACTAAGTCTAAGTACTGAGCTCGGGCAATGGCTTCTTCCTCGATGACTACACCACCCATGGCAACATCACGAGCAATCTGGGGTAACAATGATTTCGTGAACCATTCCACTAACAATTGGTTAGGAATGACCGCTTTGATTAGCCTTTGTCATCATCTCCATTCATGAATATGGTCGGAGATGTGTACGGAAGTTGTCTAATGAAGGGAGGTTAATAGTTCAGTACCTGTCTCGTATCGAATGGGTAGTTGGAAGTGTGTGAGGAAGGACATGGAGAGGGAGTTGAAATCATGAAAATATGCACGTGGTAATTCAATATACCATTTCGCTATGAAACCTGTAAGTGTTCGTTGGAAAAGACGCAAACGAATCGAATCGTCCATGAGGGAGTTGGATGAAGACCACAAATGGAAAGTCATCACATGGTTGTTCGGGTCTTCTCCGGACTTTCCATCGAATTTTGGGATATCAGAAGGAAGTTTAGCTGGAATAGCTGGCCAAACCGAAGAATGATAAATAGGATCATTCGTCAACCGAGACAAGTCAGGAAGATCCAGGGTAGCTAGAAAAGGTAGTTGTCAGTTAACCTGTGCGTAATGTTGGTGTGACAGAGGGACACCAGTGGGGCCCAATACTGGGTTATGTGGATAGTTATAACTCGTGGGCCCTCTCATGTGAGGTTGGTTTTGGCCAAGGTACACAGGATTTGAGATGTTTTGAGAAGTATGTGTGAGCAGAGGATAACCGGATGGGTTTTGTGGGTTGTAGGGTGGGTTTGGAATTTTTCCATAAGGGGGTTGTTGCGGAGTCTGAACATTTTGTCCTACCAAGAACTGTGGGTTTCCTTGAAAAGGGACGCTCCACGGATTGGGTGCGGCAGACACATTTTGTCCATGTGGTTGATGGTAGACTCTGGATTGAGGCTGCCACCCAGCAAGAGGGTGCCCCCCGAATGGAATTTGTCCTCCGGTGGGAGGATGCCCCCCAACATTGGGGTTCCCTCCGAATGGAATTTGTCCTCCGGTGGGAGGATGCCCCCCAGTTTTAGGTAGAGTTCCTGATATTTGAGAGCCAGACATAAATGACTGACCGGTGCCGCCGATCGGGTTAGGACCACCAAGACCGGTCGCTCCAGGTTGTTGGATAGGTATGGAACTTCCCGGTATAACTTGGGTAGTGGTTTGGGCAGTGGTGGCAGTAGAAGAATTCAGTGCCCTGAATCTAAAAGAAAGTGTAGGTCTTGGTGTTATAGGTGTGCCAATCGAATATTGATTAACTACTGCGTTACCGGCGGGGATAGTCGGAATGTGTGGGGCCATTGTCGAATGGGACGTCTAGAGGGGAATAGTAGACCTTGGGCCAACAGACGGTGTGTTCGGACCAACGGGTGGTGTGGCTATGAAAGTGGTGGTACTGGTGAAATGATTTGGAGGTACGGTATAGGAAAAAGGTACGTTGGCACCTTCCCCTATTCCATAAATATGTCGCACCAGTCGTGGTGGACTTCGAACAATGTCTGCGGTCCAAAAAGGACCATTGGCTAAAGGGTTTTGAGAAGACCCAGCCGGAATGTCAGAAGGATTAACAACAACAAATTCTCCAGTGGAATTCAGGTGGAGGATCTGTCGTTCGTATCCCTCCAGAATGTGGTAAGCTTCAAGAGATTCTGAAACAATTGGAAAATTCTCCAAAGGAATGGGAACTTCTTCCTGGGAAGTTGTAGTATTTTGAACCTCGCTCTGTTGAGGAGATTCCTCCATAGAATGAGGGGGTAAAGGGGTGTTTCCTTTCATATTTTCTGGAGGAATTCCCTGTAGCCTCTACGAGCGGCGTGGAGGGTCGATGTTGGCGAAGAAGAGTCGGCGAAAGAGATCTATGGCCAACTAATGAAAAGAAACAGCACACGCTAAAAAAATATAAGAATCACAACCAAGCAAACATGACCTTCTTTTGATGACCGTACTAGTTGGTGATGAAATACAACGTCGCGTGATCAAGTCCAGAAGGGGCGGGGATAGGGTGGAATAGTTACAATGGCGACCTACTTAATAGACTTACGCCTTGGTGCAAGCTTCCACGTAGTAATTATGGATTTACCCTCCAAGGAGCCCGAGTGAGTTTGACCAATGTCTGCTCCATGTACAGTAAGACTTCTCGTCACCGTCACCTTGTGTGAGACCCTAAATATTATGGCCACTAAGGTTACCAATTCACAGTTAGCCCCTGGGCGGGAACAATCGACAGTCCGATCCGAACGTATGGGCAGGGTATCGAGCCCGAAATCAACTAAAAGTCTTCCACGCAGTAATTGTGGATTTACCTCAAAGTGATCCTCATAATATGATCTGACCACCACAATCAGTTAAACCACGGAGGGTTAGTCCCCGTAGCTTACCCGAATGCGACGTCATGCGTAACCCCTGTGTGAGAGGGGGATCCCAGGCAGACTTATACGATAACTGGATTTGACTCTCCCTAACTCAGGATTCTAGTGTTTGTTTTGGAAACTTTGGAGAGTTATTCTCACAGCCTAATCCAAAGTACTAAGCCTATTCTACTGTTGGTGGAGGATCCTAGAAAAGAAAAAGTTCCAAATAATTTTTAATTAGCGTTGATTTTTATGGTTGTTCTTTATGCAAAGGGGTGCATGGAAGTGAAACGAATGGAATTATGACTCAGACCCAAAGAATGCATCAAATATGATAAGCAATCATTTCCTTTCAATGAACATCTATCTAAGGGAGAGAGAAAGTTATTTTCACTAACAAGCACTATTAAGGGATGTCCTCAAACAATTCTTTTTCTCAATCAAATCCTGATGCAATGCTAAAACTTTTGAGATGCCTTCTAACATGCACAATCAATCATGAAGATGATTTTTGTCATTTGTATATGAATAATGATTAATTCAACACAATGCTCATTTCGCTAATTACCTTCTTTTATGAATGAAAACCAAACTAGCACAAGAAAAAGTCATACAAACAATACACCCTTTTGTTGCAATCAAAACGAAAAGAGAAAGAAAAGAAACAATCAAAGAGAAAAACAAACTTCACACCCAAAAGAAAAAATCGAAGAACAATAATCTTGACTAAAATCAAGATGAAGAGATCTGTAGGCCTTTGATGACCTTCACCAGGGTTTTTACTGAGTTGATGAGAAGAGAAAAACAATGCATGAGTCTCAAACTCCAATCAACAGAAAAAACCAATAACAATAGTGAAGAAGGCTACAAGATCCAACTAGTAAGATGTTTGTTCTTCAAAAAGACAGATGTCAAGGCTGAAAGGGAAGAAAAATTGACTCACAAGGTTACTCAGTAGAGGAGACACAGAGGCAAAAACCCGGAAAAAAAAATTCTGGAAGGTTTTTTGGACCAAAGAGGGCTGGCGCTCTGTTGCCAAAGGCAAGGAGCATTATAGCACTCTATTTAAAGCTACGGGGGAGAGTTGGCGCTCTGTTAACACTAGGACAGGGGCGCTAGGGTCTAAAAATTCCCAAAAATGTCAAAAAATCAGAAATTACAATTTAATTTTGACAATTATGCTGAGTATGATGGGGTAGGGAGCCAATCAGCTCATGAAACCAATCAAAAGAGGAGTGAACTAGGTCTAAAACAATCAAGGGGTAAAACTAGGTCAATGAGGAGAAATCAAAACAAGAAGTTTCGATTTGAGGCTAATCTCCCCAGTGGAATCGCCAGTTTCTGTTGTAGGAAAATCTCCCTGCGGACAGGTAGATCGCCTCTAAGAGCTTGACCCTAACTCTAGACAGAAAATTCTTAATGTGGACACTGACTTCCTTTCAAATCTATCTAAACTAACACATGAGAAGGAAGGATGACATAAGTACCTCTTTACCGACGTTTGTCCCTGCACGCTCCGAGTTGCGCTCCAATCTTTTGCTCCTCAATGAGTTTTGCAGACAAACAAGATACGACCACTTCCTACTCTATTGATGTTAGCTTGAAAACAGATCTATCAATTAATGATAAGTTCATGTAACATTAAACACAAACTAGAAAGAAATAGGCCAAGCGTGTCATATTGATGATAATAACGACATCAGTACTTACAATCGCAGATGCGAATGCGACAGCTTCATCAAGTCCTCTTCATCTAACCCTTGCCTGAAAGATCCACAACTTGGATGACAGCAGCTTCACTAATCACTCTCCTTTGGCTGACTGTGTATTCCCTCCAAGATCATAGGTTTCATACTGGCAGTTCTTCCCCCTTTCCACCATCATAGAGCCTACTTATATAGGTTAAGAGGAGCTTAACCTCTTGAGTTATCTTTAGAACAAGTTGGGAACTTCCTCCTCAGATCAGGGATCTCTTGATGAAACCAAGAATTTGAATACAACTGCTTCCTAATCTCGAAAGATCCTCCCCTTATTCTCCTCAACAGGCCAACTACTGCCTCAGATTAGGCAGCGCTCCCTTAGAAGGGGCATCAGAGCACTGTAGCGCTCCCTGGTAAGATTTAGGGAAGCGCCAGCGCCTTCAAGATGAGTAGCGCTCCTTCAGAGGGGGCAGAGGAGCATTATAACACTCCTTGAAGCCTTGTAGGGGAGCACCAGCTCTCCTAAGGCTGATATAGGGGAGATCTCCCCCTCAAAACCTTTGTTTCAGAGCTCTCTTCAGGTGTCAAGAGTTATTTGTCTTCAGTAAACCAGTTCTCTTTCTTCAAATCAATCATATGAGATGTTTTAAGTGTCTCCTTAGTGTTGTCGGCATGGCAGTATGCTCGAACATTATTTGCAACACTTGTGACCAACTTGTGACACTTGCGAAAGTTGTAAGGAGGATGTGACACTTACGACAATTGAGAGGAAGATGTGACACTTATCCAGCTGAGTAATTTTGACATGTAACAACTACAACTCTAAGTTTACTTACCCCGGGTTGACACTTTAATTGAGGGATTTAGTGCATATAGAACACCCATCAAGATGTTAGCAACACATGTGTTGGTTTTGATAGCTCTTTTTTTATAGTAGAAGAGAGCCTGAACAAGTTGTTTTGATTGTATGTAACATGTATATTCGATGAATATATAATCTTTTTTCCAAGGAAAAAAAGTGTGTGAGAGATTTATTTTCATGAATATTATATTGAAATTTTATATTATTTAGTTAATACAAGAAATAATATACGAGCATTCACAAGAAGTTGATGGTTGAAAAAGTGGTAATGGGGTGTCTAGGAACACACTCATGTTGGAATGTAATACCCTGGTTTTGAGACCCCAGATAAAATAATGTATTTAACTTATTTGATGAAAGGTCAGAGCGCCCAAAAAATTAAAAGAGACCAAAGTGCCTAGGAAATGCAATACTTTGAACATTGCAAATAATATAATACACTTGTGTTTACAAGATGGACAAGGACAAGAGTTATAGGGGGCTATGATTCCGCGAGAGAGGGGGATAAAGGGGATAATTCTTTCTATTATATTTTATTTACTCGTCTTGTCTTTTTTTGGGGGGAAAAGTGGTCACATGATCTTCTTGGGGGAAAAACCATGTGGTTCTTGATTTTCCATGTAATTATATAAACCCCTCTTGTGGGTTGTTTGGGGGTTCTTCTTCTTCTTCTTCATTCATTATTGCTCATTCATTGTTCCTCATTCATTCTTGTTCTTGGTTGGGACATGGGGATGAATTGTTAAGAAAAGGATCCATTGTTTTGTTGGCTATAGTAATTACTGGTGTATTCCAGCCATGAATTGGTGCCTATAATACTATGATGCATTAGCATGTGCTAAACCTTGTTCACAATTGTGAATCCTGAGAGTCCTAGCATGGATATTCTTGACTAGATGCACTGGAGCCATGGAAAGAAGTGGATAGCCTGAGGGACTGCATGGCATTGAAGGGAGTTCATTGTCTTTGGGTGGTGCAAGCTAGAGAGAAGAGAGTCGGTGTACTTTGGATTGTTGTGTTGAGAAACCTGTGAAATCTTGTGTGTTGAATGGTTTGGGAAGCTAAGTGTCTCTCTAGAACCCATCCTTATGGATTCATAGCCCTGGATTGAGGGTGACCTGCTTTTGAGACTTTGAACAACAATGTCTAAGGTTGGGTGGAATGTCCTTGTTCTGCAGCCAGTTGGTGATTGGTTTTATTAAAGATACATGCTCTCTGTCATGTGTTTTTATTCTTGTATATTTATTTCTGTTGTTTATTAATTATTATCTTTGAGATATGTATTTTTGAAGTGTTTTCTTGCTAGTTATTGTTGTGCATGGCATGATTAAGCATTATTTTTATTACATCATGAATCTTGGTTATTCCATGTGTGATTATTGCATTTCTTTCATGCTTATTTATTAATTAATTGTTATCAAAATTCGAAATAAGTTCTTGAAGTGTGATTTGAAGTAATGTGGTCATATTGCTAGTGGTTGGGTATGTTAAAGATTGGTATCAGAGCTGCTAGTTCAAACATTAGATTTGTATGGGCCAGAACAAGTGCGAATTTGGTAATATTCATTGTTACAGATTTCAGTTTGTGTGAATTTGGGGGAAAATGGTGAAAAATCATAGTGAAAGCCCCAAATTTGTGAGAAGACTCGAATTTTAAATAACCCATAATTGTATGAGAATTTAATGGACTCAATCTGCGGAGTTGTAGAGATAAATTTGACTTGGAATGGTCAAATTTCATGTTTTAATGGCCCCTGTAGAGTTGTAGGAAGTTTGGTGAATCGACAGTCGAGATCATGTTTGATCTCGAGATCAACAACCCATATTTACTTTAATAAATTTAAAAAATTATAATGTTTTGGTCGTTTGAAAGGTGAAGAAGATGGACAACCAGGATTCATTTTCTTCTGTTTTGAAGTTCAAATAGATCGACAGTCGATATTCATTCCAGTATATTTGAAAATGGATGAAACCAACAGTTTGGATTCATTTTAGACTGCTAGGAGGTTGGGGCCGATCAACGACCATGATTCAATTCAGAGGTTTTCAAAAAGGATCCAATCAATGATCAATATTAGTTTGAATAATATATTGATGACCTAGATTAATCGAATATTGTTCAAAACTTTTCTAGGAAACGACTGACGACTGATGGTTGGGTCAGTCAGATTGGAAAAATGTTTGGTCCCCAATGGAAATTGTCAACGAGCGATGGGTTGGTGGTCAAGTGTCAGCTGATTCAACAAAGTATTCGGTCGAGCAAGAGAAATTTTCTATGGCCAATGGGTCGATGTTCAGGTGTCAGTCGATTTAGTGAATTGTTTCGATTAATAAAGAGAAAGTGTCGATCATCAACGATCCGACATCGAATGATTCAACGAGGTGTTTGGGTCGTCCAAGAGAAATGGACGATAGTCAATGAAGGAAATAATGTGATGACATGTAATGCCACACTATCATATACATGTTATGCCACTTCAAACAAGTTGAAACATATGGGTGATGTGTCATGCCACATCAACCAAGAAATGGTTGATGGTCGATGGTCGGGTCGATCGAATTAGAAAAGTTCTTTGTCAGTCAACAAGGATCATCAATGACAATGGCCGACAGTCAGGTAGGTCAGTTAAGAGATGTGTTACAAGTGGTTTCCAAGATAATTCTTCGATGGTCAACTGTCGATGATTGGGCATTGGGGATATTCACGAGAAAGTTCGGTTTGCCGAAGAGAATCATCGATCGACCGATCGTCGATGGAGCTCAGATCAATGGTCTAGTTTTATTTAAGTTTCCAATCAATGGTGGAAATTGATCTGTGGGGTTTGGAATGGTTTAACATATCAACGACTTGGATTTCACCTGATTTGAGATCAATGGCTCATATTTAAAAGGCTATTACAACAATAAAACAATCAGTTTTATATGAGGTGATTTTGAGGCCCTAAAAAATTATTTTAGGCAATCAAATCCCATATTAAATAAATATTGATGAGAGATATCCAACGAGCTACTCCAAGCGCAAAACAAATCTCATATGAGAAATTTATAGAAAAAAACGTTAAGGTAAAATTTCGGCCCCAATTTACTTATGGAGGGCATAATTCCTTGCTCAAAAGTCCATATGAGGCATAAGAGTAGTATATGGAAATATCATGAGCCACAAAAGATATCCGTGGAGCCATATTTCGGATCTAGGTATGTGAAAATGTGCAGGAAGAGAAATAAGACACATGTAGCATACATGGATAAATTGAGTAAAACAATCAAAACCTCTTTGAACCATAACTTTGAACTTGGAGCTCATATTTGAAAAAATGAATAGTCATTGGAAATGCAATGAGGAGGAGAACACATCCATCTACCAAGAATTTTTAATTGGGCATTGAAATTTCTCAGAAAGTAATATATATATATATATATATATATATATATATATATATATATATATATATATATATATATATATATATATTTATGTAGTTGTAAGTGAGCGGAAATTACACCCTGTGAATGTTGTAACTTTTTGCTCAGAACTCATAATGAGACATGAGTACAACCATTGGAAAGTTGATTCATAGGAAAATAACCTGGAATTAGTATAATTGGGAGAACTGTGATATAATTCATCATGAATTGAGAAAAAAAATGACTTGTAGAATTAATTGATAATTTCTATAATATGCATGATTCTAACAAAATGGTTGCTTTCACATTTTCCACAATTAGGGGATATAAACATATCGGTTCAAGCTAAGAATGTAGATTTGAGATATAGAGGAAGGAGAAGGATCCTCCAGTCATGAGAGAGAGTCCAAAGGTCAAAATATTAGTGTTCGTAATGCAGAAACAATCAAATGAGCATAAGAGCAAAGGGGAGTCAGAGACATTAATAGAGATTGTGAGAAGCTTGAGAATAGAAGTGTATAGTTACAAAGTATATAATGAGAAGATGATGAGAGAAAAAAATAAAATAAATGCTAAAATGATTCTAATCCTAAATCAGTTGCATAGGCAAGGAAAGAATGGATCAGACTCAAGAAAGGAGGGAAAAGGTAGACATCATTAAAGAAGAGATAACAATAGAAGAACTTGTCATTCAAGAAGTGCTAGCAGAACTCATAGACATGACTCACTTATTTACTCATCAAGGAAATTTTATGCATATGAAGACTCCATAAGAAGTTGAGAAGTATCTCTTGTTATGCACCAAACAAGAAGACATGAATGAGATAGTTTGCAAGGAGAGTTTAAGAAGCTTAACCCACCATCCTTTGATGGGGAAAGAGAAAGGGAAGATGATGATGAAGCCTGGTTGCTTAGAATTAGGAAGTATTTTTAGCTGTACAACTACTCATCTAACCTAGAAGCCAAAATTTCCATATATCATTTGCATGAAAAATTTGTTATGTGGTGGGATCAATTGAGCACATTGATAAGAGTAGGATCACTTGGAAGCAGTTCAAGAGATATTTTTAGAAGGAGTACCTTTCAGAGAAATTATATGACAAGAAGATGCAATATTTATTTGAACTTAGGTTGGGAAGAATGACCATGGGAGAATATGAAAATAAGTTCTTGGGATTGTTGAAGTATGTGGGGTTTATCAAGAATGAGAAGGAGAAGATACAAATGTTTTTGAGTGGTTTGTCGTCATTTTATAAAGAGAATAGTCAATATAATGAGCCCGTTACTTTGAAAGAGACCATTAAGAAGACTAAGTACCTATACAAACAAGGAAAGGGAAGATAATCCTTGCATAAATATTGGAAGGATAAGAAGAAAGATAAATATTATCGTAGAAGGAAGGGATTCAAACTCCCTTTCAACAAAAACAACCCTAATAAAAATCAACACAATTGGTCTGCTAAGAATGAATGCAAGAGAGAAGACTCCTTGGGAAAATGGGAAGACCACCAATCAAATGTTGGGGATGAAAAGAAGATCATATGTACAAGGATTTCCCTCACAAAGAAGAAAAAATGAAGACTATTATCCCCACTTTGTAAGATAACTAAGGAGATGATGTGTCGACGCCCTTAGGTTGTAGATATGGAGTGATGAGAGACCACATGAATAGAAGTGTCCACTTGCACATACATAAGCCCACTCTATAACCACATTTTGATCCATTGTCAATGCATCCACCACACCGACCAACTTTTGTAAGGTAGATGGGTCTTGCTCCATGCGACACAAGTTAGGTATTGTGGCAGGTAATCACCCTAATATTTGAGGCATTTAAACATGTTTTATTTAAGTTTCTTTTAATTATAGAATGTGTTGGGCTCAAGATTTGGTTAATTTAATGATGATGATTAGATCCTTTTTGGCCAATATTGTATGTGTATTTTCCTATTTTGAAGGAGTTTTGAAGGATTTTTGTATTAAATCGCCATAGCTTATACTAGGTATGTATGATTGATGTTTTATTATGGTTTCAAGTGTAATTCAATATGTTTTAATGATTCCAAGAAGATAATTCGTGATTTGTGTGTCACAAGGAAAAATCGCATGGCGTTTTTCCATCCGGTACTCCATCTGGTACTGCATCCGGTACTCCATCCAACACTGTGTTCGACACTCTATCCTGCACTAAAACCATGGGCGAGTTGGAGGTTATCATATCGATGACCAATGATGGGAAAATCCATGACATGGGTTTTTCTTGTGCTCGTGGCCTCCAGCTACTAAGCTTCTGACAACTTGGATTGGGTTGTTATGTTGGGATTTTATTGGCTGACTTAGTTTCTAGAAGCCACCGACGGTTAAGAAGAATTAAGTGTAATTTACTGTTTTTATAGGAGGTCGGCCCTTCCAGTGGTCGACCTATCAGCTTGTAACCTCTATAAATACCACAACAGTGGTCAGACAAATAGCTAAGGACAATTAAGCTCAGAATTGTGAAGCTATCTTTGTTTTGACATTTCAAGACATTTTCTCTAAACCGTGTTTTTAATTTAAAATGATTAAATCGTGTTGCTTGAGCTCATGATTCATTGATGAGGAGTAGCCATGACCTACTGGGGGGCCCACCAGTGGTCTGGGTGAATATTCAGACAATTAGCTTGTGAATTCACATAGTGTAATTGTTATTTCTTTTATTTCCTGTACACGAGTTTTTATTATTTTTATTTAATGTGTAATTGTTGTTCATAGTTTAATTGCTTCAGTTTCTTTTTGCATGTTACTTATGAAGGACAGTGTTACTATGCCATGAATTTTTAATTAATAGGGGATAGCTTGCAAGCTTAGATACTAACTGTGTTGTGTGATTAGATGCTAGTTTGAATTTTTGCAAATTAAAGTAGAACAAAGTATTGGGTTAAAACAGAGTAGAACAAAATTAATAGTTTCTTTGGCAAGTTTCGATGGATGGATAATTGTTAGTTTTAGTTTTGATTTATAGTTTTATTATTTAATTGCTATTTAGTTTGATTATCTAGTTTGTTATTTAGTTTGCTTATTTATTCTCTTGTTATATGATGAAATAGAAATAGGATTTTGTTGGATTACTGAGAGGGAGGGTGAATCAGTAATAGCGTAATTATAGTCCTTTTTCTTCAAATGTTATATCAATGTAGAATTATTATCCAATAATGAGTAGTAAGAAATAAACAATCACACACATACACAGTACACCAGTGTTTTACGTGGAAACCCAAATCAGGAGAAAACCACATAATGCTTTTTCTTATATGTCTTGAAGAATTACATTCATTGGAAGCACCAACTTCCTTTGTTTTCC
>ML788190.1:614386-674733 GCA_009831015.1 Picea engelmannii | reverse complement strand
TTTCTTATATGTCTTGAAGAATTACATTCATTGGAAGCACCAACTTCCTTTGTTTTCCAGCTGCAACTGGAAGGAGGCTCCAACCCCCTAGTTTCTCAGGCTACAACCCGAGGGAAGCTCCAAATACCCAATTCTCTAGATACAACCAGAAGGAGGCTACAACCCCCTATGTTATCCGGATAGAACCGGAAGGTGGCTACAACCACCTATCCTTGCCCCATCCTGCCACTCTGAAGTAGAAGTAGAATGATGGAACCATTGTCACACTATCACTGTGAGATATACCACTATAAACCTGTACCAATAAATCTGAACCATTCATCAACCATGCATCAACCTGTACCTCAACCTGTAATCAACCTGTACCATAAACAATTGCATCAACCATGCACCAACCTGTACCAAACAACCTTTAATCAACCTGTACCATACATGTACCTTAACTAAAAGACCTCATCATTTTCATCACCCAAATATGATTTCTAACTCTATAATAGACCTGGTGTATATGATCACATGCCTACAAACCTTCCTTAACTTTAACAACAAGAGACTAGCATCTTCATCAAACTTCTCACATGACTAGTTTTTGGATTAGTCAACAACCCTAACTTGAAATGATGATAACTTTGTACCTGTAGTGAATAAAGATCTGAAACTGATAAACAATGTTCTTTAGTGTGTTTTATGCAATTCCTACAGGTTTCACTACTTAGAACCTCTCATAAAAGGATTTATAACAAAAATGGCATACCTTGCTAAAATCTAGCTTATTCTAGAGAGCGACCTTGTAGAGAATGCCCCGCACAAAATATTTGTTGAATAAATATGAAACTATTAAAAAACATACTACAGACTGTACTCTAACCAACGCAATTTTTTTCACTGAATTTGGATCTGTTATGAAGAAGTTATGACGTTTTTACCTGAAACACATGTTTTTGACTAGTTTCAAGACTAGCCACAAACCCTATTTTCCACGGAGTGTAAATCCAAAAATACAACGACCCACAAGATGAATTTTTTACCACAGATACTTGGATATGTTTCCTCAATGAAATATCAATTTCAAGGTCTGAATAATTATAGAAAAAATTTATGGTGAAAATGGTGAGATGACCTGAAAAAAACATACCTTAGAAAGCACCATCAAAAGAATTTATCCTTCCTTGCATTTCGGCCTTCTTTTCTTCACCTTCCATTAGAATTTTGGCTTATATATCCTTTTTTACCTCAGACACCTATAGATATTCAATGTTCTCAAGTGTGATTAAAATGAGAGAGCCTTTCCTTTTATTTATACTCTCCAAGTAGCTTCCTTAAAAACATCTTCTAGGTCACTTGGCCCCACTTTCTTTATTTTCGGGTTAACCCACTTCTAATTTCTCCATTAAATTTATTATTGAAACAATTTATTTTGTATTCACTTTGAATTATAGTACACTCATCACTTCACTTTATTATTTACCTTTTAAAATCCCTTAAACCACTTTGACTACTTTGACCTTTTGGGGCTTCTAGATGACATGTGAGGGTCCTCCAACTTCGTAAGGCCATAACTCTCAAACCATGAGGAGTTATGTGACGTTAAACATACAAATAGAAATGGAATGACATGTACTATTCATATAGAATAGTATTATCTGAAAATATATCATAACTCATATTGTTATCCATAAATCAAACTTGTGTCCATTACCCAAACCTGGGGTCTCCAACTTCTCATGGCCATAACTCTCTAACCGTGAGGAGTTATGTGACATTCCACATACCACCGGAAATGGAATGACAAACACTATCCATATTGAATATTTTACCTGAAAAATTCATTGTCCTTCATCTCATTATTTTATAACTAAGCATGGATTCTATTACTCCACAAAGCATCTTCCCGTGAGGGCTTTCACCATAAGAGGACCACTTTGGAGTTTATCCATATTTACTTCTTATCAACCTTGACAATACAATAATGAGTCATCTTTACATCAAACAATATTGGGTCCATTACCCAAACCTTTGTGCTGCGGGGATTTCTTCAAGGGTTGAAATCAATGCCAACTAACCTTAATCAACAATCTCCCCCTTTGGCATTGATGGCAACACTCTGATGCAATACTAAAATCATATCACTCATGCTCCCTCTGGAACCATGCCTCTATCCTTTGTATCTGATAAATTTGTCTTTGTCCTCTACATCTGATAAATCTGCTCCCCCTGGAACCATGCCTCTATCCTCTACATATGATAAATCTCTCCCCCTTTGTCATCAATGGAAAAGGTATCTTTCCATCCAGGGATGCTCCCCCTGACTGAACTATCCTCTTATGGTGATTCCTCGTGTAAATCTAAGATATATAAAAAATCATTCAAAAAGAATTCATTTTGGAGTAGAAATAACTCCAAGTCTTTGGCGAAGATATTCAAAGGCTTCCCGTGGAAGTGGTTTTGTAAAGATATCTGCCACTTGTTCTTTTGTGCCCACATACTCAACTTTGATATTCTTTTCTGCAACCTGCTCCCATAGAAAATCATACTTGATTGGAATGTTCTTCGTCTTGGAGTGCATCACTGGGTTTTTCAAGATACTGATGGCGCTTGTATTATCAAAATAGATTGGAATGGGATCATCATACTCAACCTGTATATCTGTTAGAGTTTATTTCATCCAAATAACCTGTGTACAACATGATGTTGTTGCAATATACTCTGCCTTGGCTGTAGATAAAGATATTGATGATTGTTTCTTGCTTAGCCATGATACTAAACACTCACCCAAGTAGAACGTTGCTCCACTGGTTCTTCTTCGGTCATCAATACAACTTGCCCAATCTACATATTTGTAGGAAATAAGTGATAGATCCTTTCCTTTTGGATACCATAATCCAAACGCTTATGTTCCTTTGAGATATCTGAAAATCCTCTTCACTGCTAATACATGTGATTCCTTTGGTGTTGCTTGAAATCGTGCCACCTATCCAAATGCTTTCATTACATCTGGTTTGGATGCTGTCACATATAGTAGGCTACCAATCATTAACCTATATTGCCTCTGATCTGTAGACTTCGAATCATCATCTTTGCTCAACTTACAATTGGTTTGCATGGGAGTGATAATTGGTTTGCAATCTTCCATTCTGAACCTCTTTAGCATTTCTCTAATATACTTGGTTTGAGAAATAAAAATTCCTTGGTTGCTTTGATGTATCTGAAGTCCCAGAAAGAAGGATAGTTCTGCAAGTAACGACAATTCAAATTCATTCTGCATATCTTTTGAAAATTTTTGGCTTAACCTGTCATCATCACTACCAAAAATAATATCATCAACATAAACTTCAATTAATAAAATATTACCTTGACTTACCTTGATGTATAGGTTGTTGTTTACACTTCCTTTTCTGAACCCTGCCTGCTGTAGAAACTTATCCAGTCTAGAGTACCATGCTCTAGGAGCCTGTTTTAGACCATACAAGGCCTTCTTTAATTTACACACATAATCTGTGTTCTCTCACAGTTGAAATCCTTTTGGTTTCTCAATGTAGACTTCTTCTTCAAGTTCCCCATTTAGAAAATATGATTTTACATCCATCTGATACACTTTAATATTTTTGGAGCATGCATAAGCTAAAAGAAAATGGATTGCTTCCATTATGGAAATTGAGGCAAATGTCTCTTCAAAGTCGATTCCTTTAATCTGTGCATATCCTTTACATACCAATCTAGCTTTGTTCCTCATAACCTGTCCATATTCATTCAACTTATTCCTTAAGACCCACTTTGTGTCGATCACATTTTTATTCTTTAGTCTTGGAACCAGTTCCCAAGTGTCATTTTTCTCTATTTGATCCAATTCTTCATTCATGGCCTTATTCCAAAATTCATCCTTGTTGGATTATTCAAAACAGTTTGGTTCAATTGTAGATAAGAGTGCTAGGTGTGTTTGTTCTGGTGAACATATTTTTCTTCTAGTCTCAACTCTTCCATCTTTGTTTTCAATAATCTGATCTGAAGGATGATTCTTCTATACTCATTTGCTAGGTGTCTTTGGAGATACTTGTTGAACTTTCTCTTCTATTTCTGTCAGATTCTCTTCATCTTTCTCTTCTACTTCATCTTCCGCTTCTTCTTTGAAAAGTTGTTCCATTGATTTGTTTTCTTCTTCCTTTGATTCTGGTATGCCTGTTTCATCAATTGTTACATTGATGCTTTCCACAACTTTCTTTAATCTTATATTGTAACACTTGTATGCTTTCCTTGTACTTGAGTAACCAACATGTATTCCTTTGTCCACATGAGAGTCAAACTTTCCCATTCTTCCATCTTCTCTTTTGATGTAGCATTTGCTTCCAAAAACTCTGAAGTGCTTCACATTTGTTGGTCTTCTTTTCCATAGCTCGTAGGGAGTTTTATCAGTGTTGTTTCTGAGCATTACTCTATTTTGAATGTGAACTATTGTATGCACTGCCTGTGTCCAAAATATATCTGTCAATTTGGAATCCATTATCATTGTTCGAGCCATTTCCTGTACTGTCCTGTTCTTTCTTTCAACAACTCCATTATGTTGAGGTGTCCTGGCAATGGAGAATTGCCTTTTCATTCCATGACTACTGCAGTAGTCCATAAATTCCTTTGAAGTGAACTCTCCTCCATTATCAGATCTCATGCATTTTTTGAATCCATCTCATTTTCAACCATTTCCTTGTAGATCTTGAAGTTTTCAAAAGCTTCTGACTTGTTCTTAAGAAAGCAAACTGCAGTCATTCTTGTATAATCATCAACTAATAACATAAAGTATCTCTCACCTTTTAAGCCCTTTGCTGTAGTTGGTCCAACTAGATCAGTATGCACAATTTCCAGTGGTCTTGTTGTTGAATATTCTTTTGATTTGAACCTGGTCTTTGTTTGCTTTCCTTGTTGACAATGCTTGCATAAAGTGTTGTTTGGTTTCGTGATCTAGGGCATTTCTCTAACTGCTTCTCTTTTGCTGACTTTGACAAGGTTATCAAAATGCATGTGACCCATTCTTCTATGCCATAGCCAACTTTCATCTTCCTTTCCTAGACAACACTTTTCATTTCCAATTTCACTTAACACATATATGTTGTTTGAAGTTCTTGCAACTGTACCAACCAATTTCCCTGAACCTGCTTTTCTTATCTCACACTTTTGTGAATCAAAAGTAACTTTATGACCTTGGTCACACATTTGACTCACACTTAGAATATTGTGTTTCATATCTTCTACCAGTAGAACGTTTTGTGCCTTTTCATTCTTGTTCCCAATTCGGACTGTGCCTTCTCCAATGATTTTGGATGAATTATCATTTCCGAAGGAGACTGATCCATTTATTTCATTTCGTAATGTAAGAAATTTTTCTTTATCACCTGTCATGTGTTTTGAACACCCACTGTCAACATACCAATCACGTTTCCTCTGCTTAGTTGTTAGAGAAATTGTGCATTCTTCATTGCTATATTGATCTTGGTTTCTTATCCATGTCATTTTCTGAGGTTCCTGTCTGTGACTGTTGTTATTTTGTTGAGGTACTTTAGGAAGGATTTTCATTTTGCAATCTTTGGCCACGTGTCCAAAATTGTTACATTTGTAACATTCTACTTCAGTGCTCAAGGATTGAAACCTATTGTAAATTCTTCTTTGTGTTTCACTAGGTCTTATTGAATAACCCTTTTGTGTATGACTCTCAAAATTGTTATTGTTCCTGTTGTTAGCTCTGCAATTTACATCTTTACGTCCACAATTATTACATGCTTAACATAAACCAAAAAATATAGTTTGATACTTGGGAGTTGAATATCTTCTGAAAGGAGGTGCTCTTATGAATCCTTTTTCTTCTTGAGTCCCATCTTTATGTTGTTGATTCTGAAATCTGAATCTTCTCGATGGAGGAGTGTCGCTGTAATCTTTCTTGTATATCTTCCTATCCCCTTTGATTGTTACTGCATAGCTTTTTGGATTTGTTTCTTGCTTTGTTATTTTGGAGCTTGATCCCTTTTCTGTCTGATTGTATCCAAGTCTAGACTTGTCAAGATGAAATTTTTGACTGCTAATAATGTCATCCAAAACTTTTGAGCTATTCTGCATATTTTTCTTTTGAATATCCTTTCTTAGTGTGACAATCTCTGCTTCCAAGTTTCCAATGATCTTGTCATTTTTTTCTAGTTGTTCTTTGAGTGCTTCTTCAATTCTTTTATCTTATTCTATTTGAACCATCAATTTTGTGATCATTTGTTCTAGTTCTTGACTGTCCTTTTTCTTGTCTGGTTCTTCTTGTAGTTTCTTGTTTGTCTTCTTTTCTCTTCTGATAACTTCTATGGCACACATTAATTCTTCTCTATAGTCAACTTCTGCCTCTTCAATCTCTTCTTCGACTTCTTCTCCGGCTTCTTCATATTCTTCTTCGGAGTTTTCTTTGTCAGAGTCTTTTACTGCCATGAATAAAACTCTTCCCGTCTCACTGTCACTGACTTCATTTTCATCTGATGATGAGATTTCTTCTTTGATGCATAAGCTTTTCTTGAAATATTTCTTTGTAGTTCTTTTGCCTTTAAATGTGTTTTTGCCTTTTGAGTAACCTTCATCATTTCTCTTTTTCTTGTGGGGACATTTGTTAGCAAAATGACCAATATTGTCACAATTAAAACAAATTAAAGGAATCTTACCTCTATACCTACCATTGGTTCCCTTGTTCAGTCTTTTGACGAAGTTGGCCACTTCTTCATCATCTTCTGAGATGTCGTTGCTGCTGCTATATTCTTCTTGTTCCTTTTTCTTTTGATTTGATCTTTTGGATTCTTTGAAGGATGCTTCTTTTACATCTGGATTTTCATGTTCAGTTCTCATCTCATATGCTGTGAAGATTCCATGCAGTTCATCCATGCTTATTGAGTTTAGATCCAATATTTCTTCTAGTGCTGATATCTTAGGGTTGAATCTCATAGGAAGAGATCTTAGTACCTTTTGAACAATTACAGATTCTTCGATTTCTTCTCCCAATCCTATGATTGCATTCACTGTTTCATCGACTCGTAAGAAGTAGGTTATGATATCTTCATCTTCCTTCATTTTTAGTTGTTCGAACTGACCTCTGTAAGTTTGAAACTTTGTTGCTTTGACTTTTGAATATCCTTCATAAATATTTTGAAGCTTGTCCCAAATCTCTTTAGCAGATTTACAATGTGAAAATTTGGTGAATACCGTATCACTGAGACCATTCAAAAGTGCATTTTTGGCTTTGGAATTATTCTCACCTAGTTTCACTGATTTGTCATTTGTTGGTGGAATTGCTGGTGCTATGTATCCATCTACAATTGATTGCCAAACTTGAAATCCCTGTGCCTGTATATATGTCTTCATCCTTATGCTCCAAAAAGAATACTTATGTCCATAAAACTGTGGTATTCCATTTTTATATGAGTTGGTACTGTCCATGATCTAGCTTTCAGTGGTTAAACTGATTTCTGAAGGAACCTGCTCTGATACCAATTGTTGGATTACTGAGAGGGGGGGTGAATCAATAATAGTGTAATTATAGTCATTTTTCTTCAAATGTTATATCAATGTAGAATTATTATCCAATAATGAGAAGTAATAAATAAACAATCACACACATACATAGTACACCAGTGTTTTACGTGGAAACCAAAATCGGGAGAAAACCACAAAATCATTTTTCTTATATGTCTTGAAGAATTACATTCATTGGAAGCACCAACTTCCTTTGTTTTCCAGCTGCAACTGGAAGGAGGGTCCAACCCCCTAGTTTCTTAGGCTATAACCTAAGGGAAGATCCAACTCCTCAATTCTCTAGCTATAACCAGAAGGAGGCTACAACCCCCTATGTTATCCAGCTAAAACCACCTGTCCTTGCCCCATCTTGCCACCCTGAAGTAGAAGTAGAATGATGGAACCACTGTCACACTATCACTGTGAGATATACCACTATAAAACTGTAACAATAAATATGAACCATGCATCAACTTGTACCTCAACCTGTAATCAACCTGTACCATAAACAAGTGCATCAACCATGCACCAACCTGTACCAAACAACCTGTAATCAACCTGTACCATACATGTACCTTAACCAAATGCCCTCATCAATTTCATCATCCAAATATGATTTGTAACTCTGTAATAGACCTGGTGTATATGATCACATGCCTACAAACCTTCCTTAACCTTGAAAACAAGCGACTAACATCTTCATCAAACTTCTCACATGACTAGTTTTTGGATTAGTCAACAACCCTAACTTGAAATGATGATAACTTTGTACATGTAGTGAATAAAGATCTGAAACTGATACACAATGTTACTCAATGTGTTTTATACAATTCCTCCAGGTTTTACTACTTGGAACCTCTCATAAAAGGAGTTATAGCAAAAATGGCATACCTTGTTGAAATCTGGCTTATTCTAGAGAGCGCCCTTGTAGAGCATGCCCCACACAAAATATTTGTTGAATCAATCTGAAACTATTAAAAATCATACTACAGACTGTACTCTAACCAACACATTTTTTTTTACTGAATTTGGATCTGTTATGAAGAATTTATGACGTTTTTACCCAAAACACATGTTTTTGACTAGTTTTAGGACTAGCCACAAACCCTATTTTCCACGGAGTGTAACTCCAAAAATACAACGACCCACAAGATGAATTTTTTACCACAGCTACTTGGATATGTTTCCTCAATGGAATAGAAATTTCAAGGTGTGAATCATTATATAAAAAAAATTATGGCGATAATGGTGAGATGACCTGAAAAAAACATACCTTAGAAAGCACCATCAAAAGAATTTATCCTTCCTTGCATTTTGGCCTTCTTTTCTTCACCTTCCCTCAGAATTTTGACTTAGATATCCTTGGTTACCTCAGAAACCTATAGATATTCAATATTCTCAAGTGTTATTAAAATGAGAGAGCTTTGCCTCTTATTTATACTCTCCAAGTAGCTTCCTTAAAAACATCTTCTAGGTCACTTGGCCCCACTTTCCTTATTTTAGGGTTAACCCACTTCTAATTTCCCCATTAAATTTATTATTGAAACAATTTATTTTGTATTCAATTTGAATTATAGTACACTCATCACATCACTTTATTATTTACCTTTTAAAATCCCTTAAACCACTTTGACTACTTTGACCTTTTTGGGCTTCTAGATGACATGTGAGGGTCCTCCAACTTCGTAAGGCCATAACTCTCAAACCGTGAGGAGTTATGTGATGTTACACATACCACTAGAAATGTCATGAGATTTAATATCCATATAGAATAGTATTATCTAAAAATATATCATAACTCATACCATTATCCATAAAGCAAACTTGGGTCCATTACCCAAACCTGGGGTCTCCAACTTCTCATGGCCATAACTCTCTAACCGTGAGGAGTTATGTGACGTTCCGCATACCATTGGAAATGGAATGACAAGAACTATCCATATTGTATAGTTTACCTAACAAATTCATTGTCCTTCATCTCATTATTCCAAAATTAAGCATTGGTTCTCTTACTCCGCAAAGCGTCTTCCCATGAGGGCTTTCACCACAAGGGGACCACTTTGGAGTTCATCCATATTTACTTCTTATCAACCATGAAAAGACAATAGTGAGTCATATTTAAATCAAACAATATTGGGTCCATTACCCAAACCTTTGGGCTACGGGGATTTCTTCAAGGGTTGATATCAATGACAACCAACCTTAAACAACAGATTTGAGTTATGTCTTTATGAGTATTTCCCTTTGCAATTTAAATTGTTAAAATAAGATTAGTTTAATTTACTTTATGCAATTTCCATTCTAGATCTAGGTTGCAATTTTAATTTGAACTTTGATTATTGAGTTTAGTTTTTAGTTATGAATCTCTAGTAGTATGAATTTGCTTACATTAGCATAGAATGCAATTGAATTAAATAGAATAGTGTTTTCATATTGTTGATGACTAGTGCATAAATTGAAGAATCACATGGATTTGAAGGGTAGTTGATGTTTCTTCTATAATGGCTAAGTTCTCATTAGATTGTCTGATTCATACCTTTCACTTTTCTATAGAAGTTAATATTGAGTTTATCCCTCTTGAGTTATCATTAATTGTTAAATGTCATCGTGATATCATAAGACACCGAAGACATAACCATCAACACTATATTTGAATTTTCTTGCTTTTGTAGATTATAAAATAGTTTTCTTGTCATTGTAGATTAAAGAGTAGTTGTTGATTAACTTTTATTGTCATAATTCTTTCAATTCAATAGGTTAAGATTTCCTTTCCTAGATTAGAAGTGATTATGAAATTTATCTTAAGAATAGAGTCCACTTGCTTAATAGTTTGATTAGTTTACTATTAATTAGTTTTTATTTGAGTTTATTTGCTCCATAAGTTTTAATAGGGTAGTTGCTTGCTTGTTTAGTTGCTTACTTGTTGCTGCTTATTGAATTTGAATATGTAAATTAAATTAGTTTGTTGTTGTTATTTCTCATTAAATAGAATAAATAGATAGTTTGGTTTTGCTCCTTATAATGATTAAGTTAATTTGCTTAAGTAGGGTTTCCATTTGCTTTCTTAGGACAATCCATCAATCCATTGTTCAAAAGTTACTTAGGATAAATAGTTTAAATTTTCTTGATAGGGTTTGATCATTAATAGTCTTTTCTTGAATAGATTAGCTCTCAAATAGCCCATTTCCTTAGTTAGACTATACTACCTCTAGCCTTTCTAACTTGGCACATAGAGTGCTACAAGTCTAGGTTTACTTACCTTGGGTTGACAATTTAATTGAGGGTTTTTAGTGCATATAGAGCACCCATCATTTTTGGCGTCGTTGTCGAGGAGTTGTCTCAAGGTAAAAAATAGTTAGGAAATATATAATTTCTAAACCTTAGCACTAGATTGGTGGCGGGGGAACTTTAAGGCGAGAGGTAAGAACCTGCGCATCTATTATTCCAGGTTCCCCCAAACCCAATGGTAGTTTTTCTTTTTGTTATTTTCTTTCATGAACAGACCTAGGGATCCAAAAGGTAGATACATTAAATACAAATCAGACCTTTCAACCAAGGTTCCTTATGACCTTTTCGAGGGAAGGAACATTGTTGTGGGGTCATTCTACCCTACGGACTAGCAAGCTAGGGCTTTAAACTTGCATGCAGATCATGACCCTTCAGAAATAACTTTTAACCTTCTATCCCAACCTGAAACCCCTTTTCACAGGCAAACATGGGAAGAACCAACTAACATTTTTATCGACGGTTGGTGTAGATCCTCTGTTGAGCTTTATCTCCTTGCTTCCGCTGCTCCTTCCAAAAAGAGATCCTGCAATCAAAACAAAACTACGCATGCATGCTATTGTTCTACTAGAGGGTTAGAGATTAAACACAAATCAAATAACGTAGATAAGACTCATGTATTTGGGATGGGAAAAGTATCTTTTTCATTAATCTCAATATGAATCAACTTACAATGATTATAGAGACCGGCCACCGCTCCTCGATCCTGATCCTGGGCTCCTCCTCTTCTTTTGTCCTCCAACTGTTTTGCTTGAATTCTCCTAAAGCTTGAGGAAAGGCTAAAGGGTTGGGACAAAACGGATTCGGCAATTTGGCAGAGTTTCTTTGCTATGATTTTCCTTCTTTGAATAGTACCCCTACCCCTCCTTTTATAGGCTAGAAGGAGCTAGGGTTTTAGACGAACTCTCGGCCATGCATGGCGGGGAGTTCCAGTTAACTGACCAAAATCTTCTTGTTCCGTCGGAAACTTTCCTGATTTTTTTCTTTGTTAGGTAAACGTGGGCTGTAGTGGGCTAGCCCGCGGTCCAACGCGTGTTGTCTAAGGCCTGCCAGCGTTCAACCACACCCAGTGATAGGTTAGGGCACGGGCTACTTGTTTTAAGAGGTTTTTGAGGAGTTTGTTCAGCATGGCTTTGGCAATGAAGGGCAATGAGTTGGCCTGATGCCAAGTAAGCATGAATAGTGCAATTTAGGGTTATAACAGATGCCCCCTAATGTGTGAGGTCAGAAGAGCATCTGATGGCCGAAATACATTACCAATTCGTTACCAATCTGTACTGATATGTTGAATGAACGAGCCCAGGAATCAGGAGGCGCCGTCTGCAAAAAATATCAAATGTCTCATCGAGGCGGGCATACCCATGCTCGGGATAAATCAGAACCATGGCTACCAATCAAATACACTGTAGATCCATGTCAAATGACCATAAAGAGTAGCCGTGAACAATACACAGCGGAGCTACATCTCGAAATCAGAAAGATATACATAGAAAGTATCCATCTCTCAGAAGCGGATTCGGCCTGATGGCTGTACTTCAGAGCTCGAGAAACAACTTCAAAATCTTCTAAACTCGGGTAGGAGTGTAATATGAGTGTACGACTGCACTACCCAGAGGTCATCGATGGCTCGTCGGTTATGGACTTGATAATCTTGATGATCGGACTGAAGGCTTCAGTGATTTCGAACAAAGACTTGATTGGACGTTCGGGATGGCCGGGTATGCGGACAAAAGACATATTGCAGAGGGGCCGACTCAGGCTAAGTAACAAACTTCCCTTGGACAATAGCACGACACGTGATAAGACTCGGGTAACATATCTGTTAATCATAAGTCTACGAAGCAGAAGGCAACGCAAACTCTCCATATGTTTGGAAGAGTTAACCAAATAGTGGAGGACACAACTCAATATAAGGAGCAAAGCTTCCTAAGGTCGTACTACATCCCAAAGTCTGATGAATCAAACGGACAGATGTGCTTTATCTAAGGGCGACTCATAATGCTGCCAATAAATAAAATACTTTTCCCATCCTCTTTTTGGGGTATATTTGATTTTTTTGTTCTTTTTGTTGATTTGGAAAAGAATAAAGGAATATTACGTTACAGGGGAGGAACGAGCACCACAAACATACAAGCTCAAGGCATGAGGACAAGACTGATGTTCTAGGCAATGATACTCGGGAAAAATCCTCCAATGGCCAAAGGTGTTAAGATGCAAACGCAAACTGTTACTAGGATGAAAAGTAAAGGATGAAAAAGAGGTTGATAGAACACACAATGGTAACGTCCTTCGATGTGAGTTTAATGAGCCCAGAGAATGAAAGCTCGGTGATTTTTCATGTTTAGAGAGTCGGAAAAAGCATAAAAGGAAACTCCATTGGGGTATATTTTTCGTCAATAGTCTAGTCGGTTCGAAAAAGGGGTAAACTAGCACCGACTAGACGTCAATTCAAAACCATTTTAACGAGTGTGAAAATGACAAGATCACTCGGCTATTTTTTCACTTTTAAGGAGTCTGAAAAAAGATTAACTATGGACTCCATCAGGAATGTTCTTCTGGATCGTTTAACGAGTGTGAAAGAATAAGGTCACTCGGCAATCTTTTCAATTTTAGGGAGTCTGAAAAGAGCTTAACTATGGACTCCAGGGGGGGTTTCTTTTTCGTAAATTTAGTCCCTCAAGCCCGAAAAAGGAATAAAATCATACCTGAGGATACTCTTCTAAAGAATTGGAATTCGATAGAGTATGCCTTTGTTCGTACAGTTGACCGTCCGGACCGAAAAAGGGGTAAACTACCGCCGGACAGACATGACTTCAAATTTCAGTTTAACGAGCGTGAAGGGTCACAAGATCGCTCGACAATCTTTTCATGTTTAAAGGGTCTGAAAAGGGCTTAAAAGGAGACCCGTTAATTTTTGGGAGTCTGGAGGGTAAGACAAAGAGTGAAAAAAGACCCATGCAACTGAGGCTCAAACTCATGTTCAGGAAAGACTATACAGACTCCCTAGCCTACTATGTTGTTAGAAATGGCATGGACACCATAATGCAACCAGGAACTACCTAGGGCATCCATGTTTTGGCAATCTCTACCACCAAGTTGCGACACTTCTAGAGCAGATATGACGGTTCCATGTCACAACCGGATGGGATCGATCCTATATCGTAAGAACAAAAGGCAAGGAGATGCAACAGTGGGGATGAAATCCTACCCTATATGCTCAGGTTGAGTTTTGAAAAAAAAAAATTATGGACCGTCCTTATGTATATTTTTTTTTTTACTTTTTGAAACTCAATGAAAAATGTCCCAATACCTGATCAAATCCCTCCCACATCACTCCCGAACCATTCAAAATGGTTTTTGGTATAAAGAAACTGATAAAAGGGCCCAAAAAAAGTGACAAAAAGAGGCCAAAAAGTCTATAAATAGAAGTTGGCAACTCATTATCACCATTGCTTATTTGGAAATTGACTCTGGAGCCAAAAGCACCCCTTTGCTACAGATCGTGATTCTGGGAGCTACAGTGGACCAAACGGACTTTTGCTCGGACCAAGTAAGTACAAACTCCCTCATCTTGCATTTCAATACGTCATTTCATGTTTTTGAGTGGGTTTTGGGGGTGGTCGTCGCCCTCCAGGGGGTCGGCCCTAGTAATCCACGGGCTGTCCAGAGACAGCCCGTGGGTACCCGTGCGCAGAGTCAAAACTGTGTGCGGGTACCCGCGACTGTCGCCTCGACAGCCCGCGGGTTACCCCCCGCGCAACAAAAAATTTGCATGCAAGATCTAATCTCTCCCTTTTTTTTCTTTTGTGGTTGACAGGATGTATGTTCATTGGAGAGAGAGAGAGCATGAGGCTGCCAATGAGGCAGTAGCTGCAGATCCAAATGTGATGGCCGTGCTGACACAGTGTGGCTTGGTGAATCTTTTCCTATGTCCATTTATGCGCGTGCAACCAAGGCTGCTGAATGCCTTGGTTGACTATTGGCACCTTGACGCTGAGGCCTTTATGATAGAGGGGAAATCCTTGGTGCCCACCACCGAGGACATCTATTTTTTGACGGGCCTCTCAAGGAGAGGGGAACCCGTTAACTTGCAGACATTTCTTGCAGGGCCGAGCAAAGTCTTGGAGCTGATAGCAGAATATTGTGTGGCTGGGACTAACCAGGGGACTTCCTGGATACCGGTTGGCAGTGTCACCAGCCTTACTCTACAGACCATCTTATCGCTCATTGGGCGAATTACTGGCTCCTCAGCTGTACATCAGGCGTCGCGCGCACAGATGAACTGTGAAATCCAGTGCATGAATGCACAAATATATGATTGGAGTACCACATTATTAGAGAGCATGAAATCTCAGCTGACAGCATGTAGACAACGGACACATAGGAACTTCAGGTTCGGGACTATTTTGTGCTCATTTTTCTTTGAGAGAGTTCCGTGCTTCAGTCCTCGGATGACAGTACGAGGACATCTGGCGACGTTCCCAGCAGTATGTATATGGGAATCATTACTTCCACGACAGGGTGGTGGAAGGACTGTGGAGGCCTTCAACGACGACTTTTTTGCTTGGTTGTCGCGGCAGATCCCCGCTATCGAGGACTACCCATACGTGGGAATCGACTTTTCCAGAGATCTTGCTATACCAGTGCCACCTAGTGAGGAGCGAGGGGAGATGGGTAAGTCTCCACCTGTACAGTTTTTTTGTTTTCATATGTGATTTTCATATCTTTTTTTTGGGATATATATCATGTTTTTGGTTAACAAAGCTTTTGATGGGTGAACTTTGTTTTGCGTGCAGATGTGGGACCCGTGCGACCTGCCGATTTTGCACGGAACAGGCACCGCCCACGGCCAGAGGCCGCAGCTGCCGCTGCTGGGGGAGCAGCAGTGGCAGGGAACCTACCAGCAGGAGAGGCCGAGAGGGTTCTTAGGCGGGTTGAGCGGAACTTCACTGCGCTCACTCGCACAGTTCCCATGGCAGAGATAGAGGACTTGCCGCCCTCTATGCAGACTCATGTTGTGGGGCCACCTCGGACATGGGTCCGTTTGTTTAGGCGTTTAGCCCAGGCCGTTCATGATTATAACAGGGCCCATAGGCCCTGTACAGACTTGTCAACTTTTTATGTGCCACGAGCACCTTATTGTATATATATTTTTTGAGGGCATAAGCTCCGGTGACTCATTATGGTTCCCACTTTTTGAGGTGCTTGCGCCCATCTATGTACTCTGATGACTTTATGATGTATATATATGGTTTTTATTTCTTTTCTATGTCTTGATGGATTATGTGGACAAAAATGTATTTACATGTGTTTGATTATGATCTTTTTATGTGTGAGCAAGATGCCAATCTAAAATGTGATTAGCTAGAGTATCTGTGATTTGATTTAGACTCCTAGGAACATGAAAATATGTAATATAATCAAAGTTGCGTTCCAAGAGACGTACCCTAAGGAATCTTCGGTGTAGAGTAGGATCGTGCACATGGTATATTCTGTTTAGTTGCGACACAACCAGTTGAGCATCTAGATAGACTCGGAGACAAGAGATACCCAATGACAAAGCATCACGAAGCAACTCAATAACTGCACTATACTCGGCAACATTGTTTGTGGTGTCACCTAAGCATATCCCTCCGGAAGATAACAATTGACCCTGTGGTGTAAAGATTACCCAAGCTGCGGAGGCAAGCCTCTGCATGTGTCGACTAGCACCATCCGCATACCCAATGAACACCTCGGACTCACTTGACATCTGCCATAGTGACGAAAGATAACATTAATGACACGTCCAAGACTCATGTTTTCAAAAGAAATGAAAGAAAGTAATAGCACAAAGACTATACATATGTTACAAAAAGTCACTCACGGTGACTCTATGAGTAGTACTTCTTGAGGTAGAGCCCATTTCAAGGCTCCGCCAAAGCATTCCCTTCAAAATCGACCAGACGATAAGCGCCCTTCTTTAAAACCTCCTTAACAATGAAAGGTCCGAACCACATGGGTTTGAACTTTCCTGCCCCCAGGGGGTCCTTATCTTGGTCATAAACCAGGACAAGGTCGCCCTCAGAGAAAACCCAAGGACGAACGGACCTATCATATTGACACTTAACCTTATTTTTATGAGCTTCCTTGGCCAGTGTCGCATCACGACGCTGTTCATCAAGATGTTCTAGGTGGACTAACCATTCTTCAAGCGGAGAAGTGTCTGGCAATAACTGTACTGCCAATTTCAGAGAGGGAATTTGACATTCGATGGGCAAGACTGCCTCCAGCCCATAAACGAGTTGGAAAGGTGAGAAACCGGTTGCAGTCTTAACTGATGTTCAGTAAGCCCATAATGCCGAATATAACATCAAATTCCAGTTTGATTTGGCTGAGTTGATGGTTCGTTGTAGCATTGTCTTAAGCGTTTTGTTAACAGCTTCCACCTGCCCATTGGCTTGGGGGTAGTAAGGTGATGAGTGTTCTTGCCGTAACCCAAGCTTTGATGTTAACTTGGACATCATTTGGTTCTGAAAGTGACTGCCATGGTCAGTGACAATCTCTCTCGGGACTCCGAACCATGCTATAATCTGGTTAAATAAGAAGAGAGCTGCAGTCTCTCCATCATCTTTCAACATCGGCATAGCTTCGACCCACTTAGTGAAGTAGTCGACAGCTACAATGATATAGCAGTGCCCCCTAGCTGATGGGGGGTTGCAAGTAGTGTAATCAATTCCCCACTTAGTGAAGGGACTGACGGTGATAACAGGAAACATAGGAGCTGTATGTGCCCTCATCTTCCGTGAGAAGATTTGGCACGGATGGCACTTCTTGACCGACTCAATACAGTCTTTTATAAGCGTGGGCCAAAAGTAACTGGCTCGTAAGATCTTTTGGGCTGTTGCCAACCCGGATAAGTGACCGCCACAAGCTCCTGTATGAAAATCGTTGAGCACTATGATGGCCTCCTCATGAGTGATACATCGACGCAAGAGACAATCTACACCTCGCCGATACAAAGTATCATTGAGTATAAGATAGTTCTTAGCCTGATGGCATATCCTCCGATGCTCATCACGAGAAGAAGAGGTAGGACACTTCAAAGTCTGGAGAGAGATCAGTATATATCCATACCAGGGGTCAGATGATTCGATCAAAAACATATCCCTCCGGATAGGCGATTCCTCAGGCACAACGTCACCTGACTCAACCGAAAGTTCTGAAATAAGTTCTGCGAAGACCAGTGACTTCTTGGACTTGGCTGAAATGATGTATAAGTCAAATTCTTGGAGGATGACCATCCATCTACTGATTTTTCCACCAATAACACGTCGTGTCAACATGTACTGAAATGGATTCACGACAGCGACGATAGTAGTCTTGCGAAACATAACATAGTGACGGAATCGTTGAACAGCATGAAATGCTGCCAACGCAAGTTTTTCAAGATGGGTATAATTAAGTTTCGGTCCTACAAGGCCTCGGCTCAAGTAATAGATCACGTATTCATAAAATGAATCATCTTCTTGAACCAAAACCATGCCTATGGTTGACTCTGCGGCAGCCAGATATAATAAGAAATCCTTGTTATAATTTGGTGGCCGTAGTAGAGGTGTGGTTGTAAGGGCGTGTTTCAATGCGTCGAAAGAGCGTTGCGTTGCTTCGTCCCAAAGAAAAGGAACATCTTTCTTCAGTAAATGCATGAATCCCTTGGTGATTTCGGCATAGTTGGCAATGAAGTGTCGTAAGAAGTTCGCCTTGCCTTGAAGACTTTGAAGTTGTAAAATTGTGCGTGGGGGGGGAAACTGGACTATTGCCTCCACCTTAAGAGGATCCACCATGATCCCCATCGTTGAAACGATGAAACCTAACAGTCATCCTGACATGATGCAAAAGCTACACTTGTTGGGATTCAAGAGAATCCTGAAGTAGCGACAGCGTTCGAAGATTAGTCGGAGGTGCATAGGATGATCCTTTTGTTTACGAGAGCGTGATGCTACATCATCTAGATAGGCCTCGACTATATGTTTGAGGTCATGAAATGCAAAAGACATGGATCGCTAGAAAGTAGCTCCAGCATTCTTGAGACCAAAAGGCATTTTGCGATAGGCGAATGTACCCCACAGACAAATGAATGTCGTTTTGTGTTGGTCCTCAGGTTTGATTTGGATTTGGTTACAGCCCGAGAAACCATCCATGAATGAAAAGGCTTCACAACCGGTGCACTCATCAATGATCTGGTCGATGAACGGGGTTGGGTAATTATCTTTCGTACATGCCTTGTTCAAATCATGGAAATCGATACAGACATGAATCATGCCTTGTTTCTTATCGACTGGCACAGGATTTGACACCCATTGAGTCAAGTGAATAGGGTATATGAACCCTGCCTTAAGCAATTTCTCAACCTCAGCTTTGATGGCTGCTGCTTTCCTAGGACTAACTGGACGAAGTTTCTGTCGAATAGAGTTAGCATCAGGATACGTAGTGATCTCATGTTCAACTATTTTCGGATCGATGCCTGGCATTTCCTCATAAGACCAAGCAAAAACATCGTGGAATTCTTTAAACAGATCCATGTAAATCTGAATCTCTTCAGGGGAGCAATCTGCTCCGATGAAGACATTCTCCATGATGTCGGGGTTTTGGGAGATATTGATAGGTATCGTGGCAGTGATAGTCGCCATATTTCCCTCAGCGTAAATGTATTGAGTAGCTAAGAGGTTAATGGAACATGGCTGATCTCCCGTCATGGTGATAGTGAATTCTCCTGCCTCGATTCGGTGTAACTCTGGGAGGAAATATGATCTGTGATGAAGATCGTCCCAGGGTTTGTCCAGACCAGTCATTGCTTCGATGATAGCTTCATCCGAAGGCAAGACTAAATCTAACGAATCGGTATCGACAAGAGAATCCTGAGCCCAGATTGGCTCTGGAAGCGGATCCAACTCTTGTGCGGGAGTCGGATCGGGGGTGGTTGAAGCTTGCTGGACTAAAGAGTACGCTACTTCAGCAGCCGACAAGGGCATGGACATGCCAGGGTGCCCTGTCGCATCCATCGTGTCTGATGGGGAAGGAAGAATCCATGGATCCTCGAAGTATGTCGTGCGGAACGATGAAACATGGAAAATCTCAACCTTATGGTGAGTTGATATAAACTTGACATCGCCTTGAGGAGGTGGGTAATCAAAAGTACCCATCAAAGATGGGCACAAACCAACTCCTATATTAACGACACCGGCTTGAGGATTATCTACCATGGGAACCGTGGATGCCCCCAAGGCTGGGTCAGGCCGAGAGAAGGACAATTGATCTATGGTCACTATCCAGCCTTCATGTGGAAACAGGAGGACTTGGAAAATGGTAGCGACCACCGCTTGCATGGCGTAAGTCCAACTACTACCTAACAAGAGATTGTAGTCGATGGGAGCATCGACTACCTCTACTTCGACGCACACGGTCTTTCCCCCTAACTGCACTGGGAATGAAGGAATGATTCCATGTGGTCGGAAAGAACGACCGTCAAACTCAGTAAGGAGAGTAGGTGATGGAGACAACTCAGGCTGACCAATGGATTTCCAACATGCTAATGACATAACGCAAGTCGAAGCACCCTCGTCGACCACCGTGCGGTAGATATTTCGTGTAAAAGTTTTCGTGGGGTGAGCCACTACTATCTGAAATGCGATGTGGTAAGGCAAACGAGGTTTCAAGTCAGTCGTATCTAACATGATGGTACCCGGGTTACAAGTCTCAGTAGAGCCTAAAGTAGTCAACAAAGATTTTCTCTGAGCAGGGCAACTTTGGAGGACCTCCAAAGCAGACATAGCACAAGGGGTTTGTGATAAATCTTCCACCACAGAGTAGTTCTGGGAAGCCCTTGCGTTTGGATTGTGAGAAGCCCTCTTAAACGCACCCTTTGGAATGCATGTCATTGTTTCACCCAACGTCTTCTCAATCTGTAGGGGAAGAGATGGGATCTCAGCTTCTTTGCTCTTCTCAGAGGCACTTGGTTTGCTATAGTCGTGTGCTCTAGTCATTATGAAAGCATCACTTTTAACCATATATACGTTCGCGGAAGAAGGATTATTGGGAGGAGGGCAGTTTTCCTGGCTTCCCCCTTCGCCACTTGCAGAGGCTTGAGTTAAATTCTGCCCATGCTGAAAGGGATTAGTCAACATAGCTTGTTGTTGCTGGGTGACAAACTTTTGGGCCTCTGCAAGTTGAGGGCATAGATGATTCGGGTGATCTTCCACACATAAGTTGCATGGATACCTGGCCCTCTTATTTTCCGTAGTTCCCTCGCCAGCATTATCATTTTGTTTTTTATCCCCCTTACTCTTCTTGCGTTGTTTTTTCTTCCCCTCAGGTTGCTGGTTGGCTTTTGGGTTAGTCGTCTGCACAGAGTGTACTTCCGACATTTGAGTAGGAGGAACAGCCAAAGCAGTAGTCTGGCTAGCCGCTGAGTGTTGTATAGATAACTGCTACAATTGTTTTGTCAATTGCTCAACATGCTTAGTTTGTGCCGAACCGACGATACCGTCAGCATGTGTTCCGGCTCTCTGTCTAGTTTTATCCAGAATCGATCGTGGTGCATCCGGCAGGATGGTGTACAATAGACCAGACTGAGATTAGATAATCTCAAATTGTTGAGCCCTCATGATGGCATCTTCCTCGGAGAAAACCCCTGAAGTTTCGACGTCTTTGGATAAATGCGGAACTAAAGACTTAAGGAACCACTCAAGCAGGAATGCTGGTGGGACGGGTACCTTGATAAGACTCTTCCGTCGTCGCCACTCTCGAATCTGATCCGAGATATGGTCCTTTGTCGTCTGCGAGAAATTGGATAGCAATTCTGTGTCGGCGTCGTATCTCACAGGTAACTGAAAATGGTTAAGGAAATCCATAGCCAGTTCGCCGAAAAAATAATATCGTGAACGATCAAGCTCTATGTACCATTTTGTGACACTCCCAATAAGAGTGCGTTGAAACAATCACAACTGGACGGAGTCATATTTCAGTGAGTTAGATGAACACCATAAGTGGAAAGTAGTCACGTGATCACCTGGATCTTCGTTAGGCTTGGCCTCGAATTTGGGAATGCCCGAAAGCAACTTCGTTGGCATAGGAGGCCAACGCGTATCATGACAGATAGGATCATTTAACAACCGTGTCAAATCGGGCAAGTGCAATGTTGCCAAGAATGGTAATTTGGGTTGTTGCTGATGGCCTGGATAAAAGGGTCCTGGGGTTTGACTGGCACCAGGTTGCCAGGAAAAGGTTGGCTGCTGGCCCAGGATCTGGAAAAAACCGTGGCCCTGACCAGCGTAAGGGTTTTGCATCTGAGGAGACATCATTGGCTGATTCCCCATGAAGGACATAGGATGTTGGGCATTCATCATGTTCGACGGACTTTGGGAAGGATTACCCCATGCCTGTCCTGCCGGGAGAGGCATAGAAGTATGTCTGGGGTTCCAGTGACTATGGAAACAATTACCCAGATCGGCATTCCAGAGGAAGGAATGGATCCTTGTCCTGAGTTCCAAGGTCCAGGTATATGTTCCCCAGCGCAGGAATAGTACCCTGTGCCGGCGTAGACTGTCCAAAAACGGGTGTGCCCCCTGATGGGAAAGCCGTGGATGCGAAAGTGTTACTACCAAACGTCCCGTTCCAAACAAACGGTGACGAACCTACCGACTGAGTTTGCACAGGTGTTCCTTGACTCCCTGCTCCGACTGGACTCGTGTGTGCAGGCTGCCCTGTGGACTTCTGATGCGGACCACCAAGCGAAGGGGACGAAGGAGGAATGTGACCTCTAGCGTAAGGAAAAGCATTGAAAGGGGCAGAAATGCCCCAGAGTTGACCTTGCAGGGGAGCATTAGAGCTCCCTGCCCCCAGACCCAAAGTCTGTAAAGTGGAGTAAGTGAGTACAGGGCTTGTACCTGAACTAGGCATACCGTATGAAAACAAAGCGCCTGTCGCACTAGGTGTGTTAGGAGGTGTGGCCGCCGCGATAGATGGGGTTGGTCCACTGTGCGATGTGGTTGCAGCCGAGACCATGGTGGCCCGGACCGTCGACAAAGGCAAGTTAGGAGAAGCTTCTCCTGTGGTAGCAGCAGTTATGGGAATGGATGAAGTCCTAGAGGAAGTAACCGAGTTTTGTTCCATAACTGGGTTAGGCACTGACAGGCATTCGTAGAATTGAATTGGCACAATAATATCTGGCCAAGTATTAGTGTTTGAGGTCTCAACCAATCCAAGATTGGCGGTCGATGCCTTGGGGGGTTGTTTGGGCTCAAAATCCCCGGTTGCTTTGAAAGACCCTTGATGGTCTAGCTTCCACCTCAATGGTGGCGGGGGTGGCTCCAGTATAACCGGTGGCAAGCCCAGAAGCCTTCGTGACCGGCGGAGCTCCGAATCCTCCACTGTGTGAGAAGATTCACGACACGCTAAGTTATTCTACATGAACAAACAGTAACACTCGCTAAAAGAAAACCCCTAGAAGATAAATCAAGCAAGCACTAAACTAGTTGGAAGAACAGTTACAACAACCAACACTAGAGCAACTTACCGGTGCAAGTGCAACTCGAATACGGAAGCACCCTCCGGGTATACTCTGCAAAGCGTTGGTTCGATGTCTGTCCTAGGTACCGCGGTATACCCCCGCAGTCACTCGTGTATGTCCCTAGAAAAGATTGGCAACTAGTTTGCCAGCACGTGAACAACTATCAAGCGGGTACAGTCGACAGTCGGGTAGACCACAATGAGCAGGGTATCAAGCCCGAAACCTATCAAGGGTATCGAGAGAAAATGGTCTGGAAGAAAACTGAGGACCTCGAACGGATTCGAGACCCACGAAGCTCCGTGGCAAATGAAAATGACAGAATCCCTTAACAAATCCTCAATATGTGTTCTCCACAACGTTCGGTCCAGCTTTGGAGGGGTTATCTCCGCTACCTTTCCTTACGCGACCTCGTGTTTAGCCCCTGTGTTAGAGGGGGGTCCTGAATAACTTTCCGTAACTGAACTTCTACACTCCCTATTGACAGACTCCAATGTTTGGTTTGGGTGGCCTTGGAGAATTTACTCTCCAACCTATTCCAAGGCCCTATCCCTGAGCTAGTGTATGCACCCTACAAACAGAAAAGTCTACTTGATTTTACTTAGCGTTGCTTTTAATGGGATTTTTAAGTCACAAGGTACGAAAGTGAAACTGATGGTGTGTAAAAAAAACTCAAATCAAAATGAACAAGAAATGCTTGGAAACAAAAACTTTCACTAAAATGCAAAACCAACAACTTTTAACAAAAATACTTCTTTTCTTTTCAAAATTACTAAGATTTCATGCAGTAAATATGAAGGACTTTCGCTCAGATCTGTGAGCTACATATACTTAAAATGCACTGCAAAAACTTATGAAAAAGACTTCTTTCCTAGCTACTGATGCAACAACTCAATCTTCAAATCAAGGAGAAAATGAAACAGGAAATTTTTATTTTATTTTATTGCAAAATAACGCAACAAGGAAAAATGATGACAAGAACAAAACCAAGAGAATGCAAAGAAAAATCTGGCTTAAAGCGCAGATCGCAAAAAGAATCAGAGCACAAAAAAGCAGAAAAAGAAATCAAGATAGCACCGATTCTAACACTTGCCTAAAAACCATAAAACAACAATTTTTTTCTTTTTGTATTTTCTTTCCAAACATCAACTAAGTAAAACACCAGCTAAGGATATGAGTCCCTAACTCACTGGCTGTGCACCCTAGACTCCAAACCCTAAGAGGAACACTTCTCACCACAGGAGGGGATGACTGCCCCACCCAGGCTGAAAAGCCACCTGACAGGCCCGAGACTGTCACTGAGACATCACGCGGTCAACCGCGTTCTGAGCTATAATAGCATGCGGGTACCCATGCTCAGAACTAAAACAGCCCGCGGGTATGTATAAAATCTAAGAAAAAATGAAACACAGGCAGCCCAGACCTAAAAGAGGCCTCTGGTATTGACAACCAGTGTCTCCTAAAGTCTTGGATGCTTCTATCTTAACAGAAAAAGAAAAAAAAAATTCAAAAAGAAAACAAATGTAAAGAATAATTCACACAATAAGGCAGACTGAAAGCAAGACAATAAACCAATCAAGTCCCAGACAGGATCCAGAAAGCCCCCTTGAGAAGATAAACTCCTGACAGGGAATGAGGAGACTGCCTCTTAAGCTTCCTGGGATCTACACGCTATTGAAACCACTACAGCAAGCATTAAAATGCGGGATGTAGAAGGTTAGGGCGCGGGTTACCCGTGGGCAGGGCTTCTGCAGGCCGCGGGTACCTCTGTGTGTCCCGAGAATAAAAGTCAAGCAACAGTCAAGGAAAAACTGGTATTGATAACCAGGTTCCCTGCTAGCTTTTGACCTAACAGAAAACAAAAACAACAAAGAAACAGAAACTGAACTTCTTTGAACTACCCAAAAGACCTTTAACCAAATCCGGAAACCCTAAGAGTAAAATTTCCCCAACAGAGTCGCCAATTCTGTTGTGGGGTTATTCTACCCTATGGACTAGCAAGCTAGGGCTTTAAACTTGCATGCATATCATGACCCTTCAGAAATAACTTTTAACCTTCTATCCCAACCTGAAACCCCTTTTCACAGGCAAACATGGGAAGAACCAACTAACCTTTTTATCAATGGTTGGTGTAGATCCTTCGTTGAGCTTTATCTCCTTGCTTCCACTGCTCCTTCCAAAAAGCGATCCTGCAATCAAAACAAAACTACGCATGCATGCTATTGTTCTACTAGAGGGTTAGAGATTAAACAAAAATCAAATAACGTAGATAAGACTCATGTATTTGGGACGGGAAAAGTATCTTTTTCATTAATCTCAATATGAATCAACTTACAATGATTATAGAGACCGGCCACCGCTCCTCGATCCTGATCCTGGGCTCCTCCTCTTCTTTTGTCCTCCAACTGCTTTTCTTGAATTCTCCTAAAGCTTGAGGAAAGGCTAAAGGGTTGGGACAAAATGGATTCGGCAATTTGGCAGAGTTTCTTTGCTATGATTTTCCTTCTTTGAATAGTACCCCTACCCCTCCTTTTATAGGCTAGAAGGAGCTAGGGTTTTAGATGAACTCTCGGCCATGCATGGTGGGGAGTTCCGGTTAACTGACCAAAAGCTTCTTGTTCCGTCAGAAACTTTCCTGATTTTTTTTTTTGTTAGGTAAACGCGGGCTGTAGTGGGCTAGCCCGCGGTCCAATGCATGTTGTCTAAGGCCTGCCAGCATTCAACCGCACCTAGTGATAGGTTAGGGCGCGGTCTACTTGTTTTAAGAGGTTTTTGAGAAGTTTGTTCATCATGGCTTTGGCAATGAAGGGCAATGAGTTGGCCTGATACCAGGTAAGCATGAATAATGAAATTTAGGGTTATAACAAACATTCCAGTCATAAAATCCGCAGACCGATACCGAAAAACAGGAATGAGCTCAACCCAAAGAGCTAAAGAAGTATTTGAAGAGACTAAGATAGGGAGCGTTATAGAACATAAAATTGAAGCATCAGTAATAGTGGGACATGAGGCAAGACCACTCGAGCCTTCTGCAGAACCAAACAATACAACATTTTTTTTCTTTCCACCATCAGGAGATCCTAATTTTGAAGACATCATAGACCCTGAACAGGTGAATACTTTGTTTTGTAGTTCAACCAACATAATTGTCCCTCAAATTGATACAGAAACTTTGGCACCAACAATATCAACCGACTCGAGTAGAGTCCCAAACAACCAACCAGTCGGAAGACCTTCCCATCACAGGGATACCTTTCTTAGACAAAAACATTGGGATACCTTGTTCTCTCCAAGGATAAAACCATCTAGGTGCTTTGTTTTTGGAAACCAAACCAGTATGGATGATCAGGGGGATCACAACAATGTAAGACATGTGGAGGAAGAAGAAACTGGAAACCAAACCGAAACAACCTTTGGGTTTCCAATTTTGGACACCACCTCAAATGTCAATATGAAAAATATTCCCCTCTCAGCATTGCCCACCTTTTACGATAAAAGTAGTGAAGACCTGGATACCTTCCTATTTGAATTTGACATCTTTTGTAGGAGATACAACTACTTACAAGATGCCCAGAAACCAAAACTCTTTCCTGCCACCCTCAAGGACTCTGCACTAAGATGGTTCATGGGGTTGGGAGAGTCCAGTATTAAGTCTTGGGATGCCATGAAAGATATATTTCTTAAGAAGTACCAATACTAATGCAAGACTAAGGAGTCTCTTAATGATATTTTCAAATTCCAACAGTTAGAAGACGAAAATCTTGAGGATTATATGGAACAGTTTGCTTATATCTCACATAAATCAAAACACCATGACCTTCTAGATGATGCAATTAGGGTTCTTTTCCTTAAGGGAATTTTAGAGGAATACCTAGAGATACTTAACTTGATGGCATCAAGTGACATCTCCCATAAACCATTTTCCGAAATATGTGAAATTTCTAAAAATTACTCGAGGAACAGAGCTAAAACAGGGAAGAATGTTCAAGACCCTTACAATAGAAACTTAAAACCAGTTAGTTTAGGTGGTATCATGAGAGAAGAGATAGGGAAGCTTTTAGAAAACTTCAAGATATATATCTTAAGCACAATAGGTTCCCAATTGAACACCCTAAATATTAGAAAGAAACAGGAGGAGGAAAATGCAGCAATGGGCATATATTGCCCAAGATGTAGGAGGAAGCATTCCTCAAGGAATGCCCATTAGATAACATTTCATTTTGTGGCTTCTGCACGGAGGACCACTCAATTGAAAAATGTCCATCATTGCCCAGTTTGTTAGCCATATATAGGAGTGGGTATCCTAGGGAGTCCTCTTATGCACCTAGGAGGCCATGGAAGCCTAGGAACCAACCTACATACCCAGATCTACAACCTCAAGTTCCACCCTATTATCAACAATCACAATAGTGGAACTCACCAAGTTGGAAAAACTAGTCTACACAGTATCAACATCCTTGGATTCAAGGATGGAGAGGAGGGAATAACCAAGGAAATCCTCAAGGTCCACCTATCTCTATGCCCAACCATCCTTATCCTCAATTTCCACCAAACATTCCACAGTTTCTGTCAGGTCTTGTTCCACCACCTTTACCTCCTATTCCACAACAACAACTGCAACAATATCAAAATGAAAGCTCCCCAAGATCGACATTATTACCGGCACAACCAGTGCCCAATCCAAATAACAAGCCCACTCAACCTCTTCAAAATATTGAGATGCAGGCCTTCCCGACATATGTTATTACTCCTGTACCATTACAGGAGATTAAACTAAGATCAAGAAAATTTCTAGGCAGGCAGAGGCCTTCAGTAGTCATCTAGGAAGAAGAAGAAGAGGAAGCCACCAAACAACCTACAGGTGACACTAGGTGGGAAGATGTTATTATTCCTAAGGACCAAGAACCCAAGCTTCCCCAAAATGAACCTCCACAAATTACAAAGGCCCCTCCTTATCCAGAAAAATTAGTAATCGAGAAACCTACCACCCGATCAGAATTCGACATCTTGAATGAATTGAAGAATATTTGTGTCAAGATTCTCTTGCTACAAGCCATTAAGGATATTCCAATCTAAAGTAAGGTATTCAAATAATTGTGTATTAATAATCTAGGTAGGAGGTAGAAGGATCCTCCAACAACACATTTGATAGGATAACTTTCTAAGTACATATCAGCGCAGCCTAAGGTAGCAAAATATAGGAACACAGGAAATCATGTAGTGACCATAACCATTAATGAGGTTTCCATTAGGAACACTCTCATAGACCTAGGGGAAGCCATCGATGTTATGACCATTACTACCTTGGAGGAACTACAATTAATACCTCTTGTTAGACCTACCCCAACTATTTTGGAATTAGCAGATAAGACCAGGGTTATACCCGAAGGAATTTTAGATGATATCATAGTTACTTTAGCTTCATGGGAGTACCTAGTAGAATTTCTTTTCATCCACTCAAAGGATCCTTCCAAAGGCCATCCTTTTATTTTGGGAAGACCTTGGTTAGCCACATCCAATGCATTTATTGGTTGTAGAGAGGGAGAAATGACCATCTCAAATGGACTGTCTATCCAGCAACTCACCATATATCCACCAGCTCAACCTATCATGGAGAATCTATGGTGGCTTGAATTTCCATAAGAGAATGAGGATTGGGAAGAACCCGTGTTTCCAAGTGACCATGCCTGGGCACTTCAGGAGCACACAATGGAAAATGTGCTAAACCAGTTCATTTCTGCTATCACGTGCGTTGATTTTCCACAATATTTTCCCCAATTTGAGTACATGTTTGGGGAAGAATTTTAGGAACAATTGGACCCATCCATTTTGTCTTCAACATATTTCATCTTCGAGATAGACAAGTCTGCCACATCTTATACTATGCCCTACGAGATTAGTCTAGGAAAATTTCTACATATAAACTCTGGGATAGATGCAGACCAACAAAAAACAGTTAGTAAGTATCCTTAAAGAACAATCAGTATAATTCGCCTGGGAATACACTAACATGAAGGGTATACATCCTGACACATGTATCCATCACATATATACCTAGGGGGAAGTAACAACTATTAGGCAACCCTAGAGAAGGATGAACCCAACACTCAAAGATATAGTAAAGGAGGAGATCCAAAAGTTATTAAATGTCAGATTTATTTATCCCATCTTCGACAGTAAGTGGGTGTCCCCACTTGTAGTGGTTCCAAAGAAAGTGACCAGGAAATGGAGAATTTGTGTTTATTTTCGAGAGCTTAACAAGGCCACTCTGAAGGATTACTTTCCTCTTCCTTTCATTGACCAAGTTTTGGATACCCTGTATGGAAAGAAATATTTCTTCTTTTTAGATGGATATAGTGGGTACAATCAAATTCTCATAGCACCCGAGGATCAGGACAAGACTACCTTTACTTGTCCTTAGGGAACCTATGCCTATAGGGTCTTACCATTTGGATTGTGTAATGCTCCTGCCACATTTCAACAAGTAGTACTAGGGATATTTGTTGATCTTATTCATGATTGTGTGGAGGTATACATGGATGAATTCACAGTATATGGAAACACTTACCAGGAAGCCTTAGATAAATTTTAAAAAGTCCTTATCAGATGCCAAGAAATGAACCTGTCTCTAAGTAATGAAAAATGTAAAATGTTGTTAATTGAAGGAGTGGTTCTAGGACATCATGTTTCATCTAAAGGGATAAAATTCGATCCTGCAAAGATTGAGGTCATCGTCAGACTTCCACCCCCCAAGACTTAGAAAGAGGTGAGAATCTTTCTTGGACATGCTAGATACTACCGACAGTTTATTGAAAATTTCAAAAATATTGTTGCACCCATGTTTGGATTGCTAATAAAAGATATTGATTTTGTTTGGATTGAGCAGTGTCAAACTACCTTTGAAACCCTAAAAGATAAGTTGTCTGTGGCACCAGTTATTAGAGGGCCCAATTGGGTTCTCCCATTTCACATATCCACTGATGCCTCCAACACTGCAATAGGAGGAGTATTCGGGAAGAAAGAAGACGAACAGTCCTATGCCATTTACTTCATGAGAAAGAACTTGTCCCCTGCCAAGTTAAACTGCACAGTTACTGAAAAGGAATTATTGGCAGTAGTTCATGTTATCAATAAGTTTCGTCACTACATCACAGTTTACGAAGTATTTGTACATACAGATCATTCCGCCATTAGATTTCTCATGAATAAACCCATAACTAATGGTTGAGTGACTTGGTGGCTCCTGCTATTGAAAGAGTTCAACATCACCATTCTTGACTGACCTAGAAAGGAGAATTTGGTATCTTATTTTCTTTCACGAATAAAAAATGAGGACGATGATATTTCCATAGATGATAGTTTCCTAGATGAGCATATTTTTTCCCTTTCTATAAATACCCCATGGTTTGCGGATATGGAAAAATATCTGGCTACTAGGAAGTTACCATCTCATTTGTCACCTCATGAAAAACGTAGAATTATCATGCAAAGTTTCAATTACTCTTGGATTGGCCATGACCTTTTTCATACAGGTCCCGATTTGATTATTGGTAGATGTGTCTGAGAAGACAAGATACCAGAAATACTATTAATTTTTCATGATGGACCATGTGGTGGCCACTTTTATGACAAACGTACAACATATAAGGTGTTACATGCAAGTTACTATTGGCCTAGCATTTTCAAATATGCTACCAAGTATGTGAGGAGTTTTGATAGCTGTCAAAGAATAGGAAGACCTACATCAGCTAACGAAATGCCCTTGCATGCCCAAGTTATGATAGAACCTTTCGAGAAATTGGCCCTTGACTTTGTAGGACCAATTTCACCCATATCTCATAATAAAAACTATATTTTGGTTTGTACAGATTATGTCACCAAGTGAGTAGAGGAAAAATCCCTATTTAGGGCTACAGAAAAATACATTGTCGAATTTATCTATGAAGACATCTTTACCCGCTTCGGTGTTCCCCATGAAATTGTTACAGACCAAGGCACTCAATTCACTTCCAAGCTGATGAGATAACTAATGGAGAAATATGGGATTAAACACTATAAATCTTCTCCATACCACCCACAAGCTAATGGTCAGGTAGAATATACAAACAAAGTTCCAGAAGATATCTTAACCAAGGTTGTTCAATTACATCATCGAGATTGGGTTGATAGGATTCCATAGGATTTGTGGGCATATCAGACCACCTGGAGAAACACCACTGGGCATACCCCTTATGAGCTAGTTTACGGTAAACAAGTACTTCTACCGATATAATTTCAAGTAAGGACCTTCCGTATTACCGCAGAATTGGGATTAAACTTAGATGAGGCTCAGAAAAAATGGGCCCTACAATTAAATGAGTTGGATGAAGTCAGGCAAGATGTTATCCAATGAACAATGTTAGTCCAAAACTAGAGGAGCAAGTGGCATGACAAGTTTATTAAGAAGAAACACTTCCAACCTAGTGATTGGGCTTTGTTGTTTGACTCCCGATTTAAAACCTTCAAAGGCAAAATTACCACTTAGTGTTTGGGTCCTTACGAGGTAGTCACCGTATATGACAATGGAACAGTGAAAATCAAAACAATTGACAATGGACAAGTCTCCATTGTAGTAAATGGACACCGACTCAAACTTTATCACAATCCTATTTCCAAAGAAGATTTTCTACAGGTCATGTCAATTGACAAGGCATTGGCCTTAGTAGATGGGGAAGTCCCCCCTTGTTCTTGAATGTTTTATGAATTTTCTACTGTACATATGTAAATAATTTTGAATTTTGTTGATAAGCAATTCTAGAAATCTATGTAGGTATTTATTTCACCAGGAGTGGACGGTTTCAAGGAAATATAAAAGAAGATTTTTTCTTCAAAACATTGTTACACTTGAACCTTGTTGTCTGCTAAGCATCAAATGAATAATGGCTTGTTGTAGTTGGCCATGTTTTTCCAAATATTTTCATCTTATTTTCTCAAGGCATATTAAGAAGCAGTTGCTCTTGAAAACCTTCACTACTATATAAGGAAGTGACACCATAACCATCAAGCTTAGAGTTCACTCGTACAGTTTTCCCAAGAAACCTGAGTAAGTAAGTAAAATATCTTTATTAAAGAGTAACAAGGAGGTCTGATTAGCGGTTAGTCATGGAAACATCACAATAACTTACAAAATAAGAAAGTGAGTTTAGCCTAAAGATACCTTTATGTTCTTTTCCAATGGTACCATCCACTACACACTAAAAGTTATTGATTACATCACATCTTTAGATAGGCTACGTCCACTTAAGTATCGCTTACATCAGGACAATCACTAAGGAATATATAAGGGAATGTCATCTTCTAACATAAATACCATCCCAATTGAAAAAAATTGTTTTCAGAGTTGTCCCCCCATCTTCTTGCACAAAGAAATCTTATACCAAAATATTAAAAGATGAAGGGCCATTCTCTGAGGGTGTAAGAGGCTAACCCGTCGGGATACTGAACAGGTATATTGGCAACGGGTACCAGCCTATGGTATGACTAGGTAAACCCACCGGAGTACTGAACAGGCTTGCTGATAGCATGTCATTCTACCTAGCAAGGATGATAATATGATAAAACATAAATAAGAAATGTAAACTTGTCCTTATGTACGACATTACTTGTAGACAAAGCTCACATGAAGTATGTATGGTTAAGCTAAGGTTAATGAACTCCATAAATTTTCCATTGGGAAATAAATTTGGGACTATCTTGAAACTCTCTCACCTACCTCTTATTATCTATATATAGGATCTCTTATCCTATAGGTGGGGCCATCTTCTAACTGTCTCGTCAGACCAATCTGTGAAATTTATCTCTACACTTAACAAGCTGTAAATCTTTGGCTATTGGGAGAACTGATTGGTTTCCTATATTTTTTATTGTGAGGTGTCACAATACTTAGGTGTGGGGGATGGGTTTCATGAGTTGACAAATGATAACATTGCCTAGAATAAGTGAATCTTTGTAAAAATTTATGTGTATTGTTTTTATGACACAGGCTATGACATTAGCAACTATTTTTTTTTTTTGAAATGCTAATTTCCTGTGTGTTATAAATTTTTGTACATATCCTTAATAGACCACTTAACTGGTTTATTTTCATTACAGACTGTTCATTATAGATTTGAGATTACATGTCTTATGCGAGTGGATTGAGTAAGCATGGTGGAAAAATAAATAATAATGGAACACTCTACCTCTGTTCCTATTCATTGTGACTGTCAAAATCATTCTACGACTGCAGACTATCCATTACAGGAGGTAAAATTTCATTTCTCAAAAAGGTACCATAAGAAGTACCATACAGATTGCCATATGGAGTGCCATATGAGGTGCCGGACGAAGTGCCATATGAAAGTATACACCAGTAAATGTCCATCATTTCAGGTAACCAGGAATCAATGGAATTTATTTGAATTAGTTCATGGAAATTAAGATTGAATGATGTGAACTTATACATTTTCATGATCAAATGTCCAAGTCAAAGACTTGGACATTGATCTAACCTCTTCATCGTTATGATTTCCTCCCAACACATGCCTTCAAATTCGAAATCGACACTCACACATGGCAACTCGTGCGTGTCATTTCATTGATGCAACCATTCCACCCTAGGCATACTCAAAAATGAAGGGATCACTCAATTTGGTTATCCCATTCATTCCTCACACTTTCCCTCTACTCATTGCATTCAACCCTGTTTAAATGCGCTCAATCTCTGTCTCATTTCGTTCACCTCTGTCAATACTGCACTTGGCCCCTGTTTAATTGCGCTCAACCTCTGCTTAATCATTCCCTTCCTTGGCCCGATCGCACCCATCCTCTGTCGAATTTTTCCCTCTATCAATTTTTCCCACACTGTCATCATTCCCATGTGGTACGAGCCATATTCCTATGTTGACCTCTTCACCATCCCTGAGTTCACACAGTGAAGGGAAGTGTTCCTTCGTCCAGGTTGGGGGTCATTTTTGTCTCACTTGCAGGGCCACAACGATGGTATTTCAATGCAATTCACCCTTGGTTTTGATGTAAAGATAATGTGCATGGGGTCTCTCACCTTCGGGGTCTCTGAGGAATCCATAGCCGCAACCACAAAGCTTCCAAGAATTGTGGATAGATGGTTTAAAAACCAGCAGTTGCCACAATCAAGCTATAATAGGGATTTTAAACCAAAATTTTAGAACATCTCTGGAGCCAAAGGATACTCCGAGGAGTGGATAAAAGAGGAGCTAATTAACCCTCTCATATTCATCACCAGGTTGATCACATGTGAAGGTAGATATTCCATCTTTAAATCCTGTCACTTTCGATTATTAGCTCACTTTCAGTTCAATAAGCCATTGAAATTTCCCTTATACTTTTTAAATAGCTTGGAGAAGATGTCTTCCCAAGTAAGGAAGAATGTAACCAACCCCCACAACAAACTCTTTCACCATGGCCTTATCAAACTTCTTTTCTTAGCCGAATTGGAAAAACAGGGGAAAACTTGGGATGAGTTCATTTTCCAATTTGTAAATGCTCACCTAATAGTCAAGACTAGCAAAAAGACACTTGATCTAAGGACTATTTCCCCATCCAAACCCCATTCTCCGAAGACTCCAAACCCTCATGCTCAAGCTATTTCTTTACCAAAACAAAAATCCAAGAAACTTGTAGATATCCCTGCAACCTCATCGGGAAAAAAGACCAAGAATCCTATTGCTAACCCCTCGATGCCTTCAACGTCTCTTGATACTACACCCAAAAATATACAAGAAGTAATTCAACAAGACTTTCTTATAGTCCCTACAAATAGGAGAGGAGCTAATTGATTTAATAGAGGACCCTTTCAAAAGAGTACCTAGAGCACAAGAGGAAAACCTTATGAAAAAACCCTGACCACTTTGGACCCTATCCAAGTATCCTCCAATCTTGAAAGCCCTCACAAAATACTTAGGGAAGTGTCTGTAGATGAATTTGGGCCTCATAGAAAGACAAAATCTGAACATACTTCTCCTTATAAACCCCCTATTACTCCTACCTCATAGATGCCTACCCCAGATCCTAAGACTGATAGACATTCTACATCTTTCAAGGGATCTAAGCCTGTACATGAGTTTTTATTATTTTTACTTACTGTGTAATTGTTGTTCATAGTTTAATTGCTTCAGTTTCTTTTTGCAGGTTACTTATGAAGGATAGTGTTACTATGCCATGTCTTTTTAATTAATAGGGGATAGATTTTAAGCTTAGACACTAATTGTGTTGTGTGATTAGATGCTAGTTTGAATTTCTGCAAATTAAAGTAGAACAAAGTATTGGGTTAAAACAACATAGAACAAAATTAATAGTTTCTTTGGCAAGTTTCGATGGATGGATAATTGTTAGTTTTAGTTTTGATTTATAGTTTTCTTATTTAATTGCTATTCAATTTTCTTATCTAGTTTGTTATTTAGTTTTCTTATTTATTCTCTTGTTATATGCTGAAATAGAAATGGGATTTGAGTTATGTCTTTATGAGTATTTCCCTTTGCAATTTAAATTGTTAAAATAGGATTAGTTTAATTTACTTTATGCAATTTCCATTCTAGATCTAGGCTGCAATTTTAATGTGAAGTTTGATTATTGAGTTTAGTTTTTAGTTATGAATCTCTAGTAGTATGGATTTTCTTACATTAGCATAGAATTCAATTGAATTAAATAGAATAGTGTTTTCATATTGTTGATGACTAGTGCATAAATTGAAGAATCACATGGATTTGCAGGGTAGTTGATGTTTCTTCTATAATGGCTAAGTTATCATTAGATTGCCTGATTCATACCCTTCTCTTTTCTATAGAAGTTAATATTGAGTTTATCCCTCTTGAGTTATCATTAATTGTTAAATGCCATCGTGATATCATAAGACACCGAAGACATAACTATCAACACTATATTTGAGTTTTCTTGCTTTTGTAGATTAGAAAATAGTTTTCTTGTTATTGTAGATTAAAGAGTAGTTGTTGATTAACTTTTATTGTCATGATGCTTTCAATTCAATAGGTTAATATTTCCTTTCATAGATTAGAAGTGATTGTGAATTTTATATTAAGAATAGAGTTCACTTGCTTAATAGTTTGATTAGTTTACTGTTATGTAGTTTTTATTTGAGTTTACTTGCTGCATAAGTTTTAATAGGGTATTTTCTTTCTTGTTTACTTGTTTTAATAGGGTAGTTGCTTGCTTATTTATTTTCTTACTTGTTGCTGCTTATTGAATTTGAATAGGTTAATTAAATTGGTTTTTTGTTGTTATTTCTCATTAAATAGAATAAATATATAGTTTTCTTTTGCTCATTATAATGATTAAGTTAATTTGCTTCAAGTAGGGTTTCCGTTTTCTTTCTTAGGACAATCCATCGATCCATTGTTCAAAAGTTACTTAGGATAAATAGTTTGAATTTTCTTGATAGGGTTTGATCATTAATAGTCTTTGATTGAATAAATTATCTCTCAAATAGCCCATTTCCTTAGTTAGACTATACTACCTCTAGCCTTTCTTCCTTGACACATATAGTTCTACAAATCTAAGTTTACTTACCCTGGTTTGACAATTTAATTGAGGGTTTTTAGTGCATATAGAACACCCATCATAATGCATGCTTGGAAATTATTCTTTTGACCATATTTCACCTTGGTGAATGTCATATATTTCCTAGTAAGTGGCTAGCTTTGGGGAAGGTTTGCAACTGGGGATCCCTTGAGGATTTATTATACCATTCTTGACCATACTTACCACTTTCTGTTCATTACGTTCCCATCATATTTCCCTCTTCTAGGCCCTTTGACTTTAGTGACCCAAGAAGGGCATGTACCTCATTTCATGGGAAGAAGGGGTCGAAGGCCTAAGGGGATGATTGCGAGAAAACTATAAGAGAATGAAATATTAACCTTCTATATCCTTGCCCAAGCATCCTAAGGAAAATTAAATGTCTCTCATAAGAAACTAATGGGACCCGTAAGAGAATGACTATTAGCAAAATTCCAACTAGGGAGGAGCATGTGTGGGCACTGTTTTTATTGCTTAGGTAGAAGCCCCACACATGTTTCCAACTTGGGGAAGCATGATGTCACCAGGGTAGAGTCAAGGTGGGAAACCATTTTCATGCTTAGGTAGAAGCACCACCTTGGCTTCAACCTGGAAACATCCTAAAAGGATAAAATGAAATAAATGGGCTTGGAAAAAGGTTGCATTGAGGAAGAAGGTGCAACACACCCCTTACAAAGGCGCCCATAAATGAGAAAATATGAGCCCTTGTATGTCATCAAACTCATTTTCCTAGGAAGTCTAAACCCTTATCCACCTCATCATCCACTACATAACCTTTAAAGTCCATCCTTGGGAGCATCCCCTACTTGAGGGTTGTTTTCTGGCCAATAGGACTTTTATGACACCCTTCCCATACCTAAACTTGGTCAATTGTATAGGGTCTTGGAGCTTTTGTTTAATTTGATGTTAGTTTTGATGCACATGTTTAGGTTCCTTTCTTATTAGATGTGGTCTACACTTGTTATGATATCTTTGACTTGAGATGTTTGGAGGGTGTGCCCTTCTGTTTTTTAGGACCCTACTTGGTGGCCAGTTTTGGGAGAACAAGCCTAGATTGGGCTTCCATGGGGAAAGAATCCCACAGGTTGGATGTTGTAGGCCCACATACCAGATCATATAGATATTCCTTTGGAGGATTACATGGCTTCATGGAGGATCTTACACAACCCCTATTACCTAAACAAATTTCCTAGAAGAGGAAAAATGTCACTTTTTTAGGTTTGACATCATGCTTGAGGGGGTTTGGTGGTGATGGAGTTATTGCACATTGACACTTGGCATCATTTGACTGGAGGAGACATGGATTGACCCTATCACATGAAGAGGAGGCTGAAGGAGCCCCAACGACCTCCTTCTTCTTCTCCAATGACTTGGAAAAGTGTCAAAACGTCCCCTAAAGGGGTGACATCATATTATTTTTAGGGTTCCTAATGTGTTAAAGTGAAAATTAAATATTGTTATTTCGTCCAAGAAATAAGATAAGGGTTTTTGACCCATTATCTTATGTTTTACCCTTGCTAAGTGGACAAATTATGTGTTAAACATTTTGTATAAATAGAGATCATGTGAATCTCTTTACATAACATAACTCTCCCATTGTGAGAAGTACTTGGCTGAAATTTTTGCTATTCTTAGGCATTATGGTGTTTCTCTCTTGTGAAAATGTTTTGTGGTGCTATATTTTAGTGAATGGATGAGGAGGAGTGATGCGCACCTCTTGGATTATTTTTCTCTTGATGCTTATGGTGAATTTGCTTGGTGAAACTAGGGTTTGATCTCTCTCTCTTGGAATTGGTAAGGAAAAATCTGCATTGTTAGTTATTTATTGCTCTTTCTTGGTTATTTTTGTTTGAAATACTAGGAGGAATATGTTGGATACACCCTCCATTAAGATTCATCTAATTTTCTAAAGTTTACAATTTATTTTGCAAGGGTTGTTAGGAGGAATATGAGTGTGTATAACCTCTTAGATTTACCCTAAGTTTGATTGGTATGCCTTGGGAAGTAAAAGGGCTTACACCCCTATGGTATTTGTTGATCTAAATATTTATTCATAGAGGAGCTTCTGCAATGCAACATATTAGATATCATTTTCGGGATTAACTGCGTAGTGTAAGTCATTAATCTATGACCCATATCCATGAGTATTAGTCGCAACTAACCAATAATTCTCATGGTTTGAATAGTCCACTTAGCACTCATTGCATTGGGTGATGCTCATAGGGGTGAAGAAATGGGATTGAAACCAATGAAATGAATCGCGTAGCATCAATCATCATTTCCAAGGCTTGCACCCGGTAACTAGGACTTCCCAGTTGGTCACCCATCCCAAGATGCCTCTGGCTCAAGCGCGCTTAATAGTGGAGTTTTCCCCACAATCAAGCCCACTTAGCTTGCTACCCCATTTGAAAAACCTTAGCAAGTATTGTGCCTTATGAACTATCCAGTTAGAACTTCCTTCACTCTTATTATTTAGGCATAGAGGGGCTTCCACAGTGCAACATATTAGATATCATTTTCGGTATTAACTGGGTAGTGTAAGTCATTAATCTATGACCCATATCCATGAGTATTGGTCACAACTGACCAATAGTTCTCATGATTTGAGGTTTTTAATGAGGATTCACAGATGAAGAGGTCGTGTTTTCATTTCTCTAGACCTAATCAAGTCCCTTACTTCATCCCTTCTTCTTAGGGAAATCATGAGGTCTTCTTGGGATCTCTCATATCCTCTCTATCGTTAGGAAGCAAAAACCATGTTAATGAGGATGAAGATGAGCCATCGTCTACATATAGTATCCATTTCCAGAGATGGATTGATCAGAATTGTGGTTACACCTTCATGCATGATGATGAGGCTGATGGTTGCTCTTTCCAACAGGATTTCCTCCCTCCCACCCATCTCCATGAGTTTAATTTTATGATTGATTATACATCTATTTATGCTCATTATCATTATGTGCTTGACTTATATTTGTTTTTTTACATAATCAAGCACAGGAGGAGATACTTTAATGGGATGATCAACTGGCTTTATGACTTCACCTGACAATTGCAAGACTCGATTCTTCAGGTTCACGAGGCCCCAAGTAAGTAGGTAGGTCATCTGGCTTTCCTTGCATTTTCATATTTATTGCTCATGTTAGTTTATATGCATTTCATATTTAATTTTTCTTTACTTGCATATTGATTTCATGCTTAGTTTAGAAGTTTTAAAAAAATGCTAAAATTTTATTTTCTAGATTAGTTTTCATTTTATGGTTTTGATGTGTATGGACAAAGGGTGATAGAACCACCCTAGATTTTACAGTTTCTTGTTTCAGTGTAGGAACATGTCTACCAGGAGATGTTTCAGTTCTCATGCACTCTACGATGAGCACATGTCCCCAAGTAGGAGCTAGATGTTATCCCCACTTTGTGGGATAACTAAGGAGATGAAGTCTCGAGGCCCTCAGGTTGCAGATATGGAGTGCAAGAGACCACATGACTAGAAGTTTCCACTTGCACATATGGAAGCCCGCTCTATAACCACATTTTGATCCATTGTCAGTGCATCCACCATACCAGCTAGATTCTGGAAGGCATACGGGTCTTGCTCCATGTGGTACAAGTCAAGTATTCTGGCAGGTAATCACCCTAATATTTGAGGCATTTAAACATGTTATATTTAAGATGCTTTTGATTATAGAATGCATGCTTGGACATTGTTCTTTTGACCTTGTTTCACCTTGGTGAGTGTCATATATTTCCTAGTAAGTGGTCAACCTTTGGAGAAGGTTTGCAACTGGGGATCTCTTGAGGGGTTATCATACCATTCCCATCCATACTTACCACTTTCCACTCATTATGCTCCCATAATATTTCCATCTTCTAGGCCCTTTGACTTTAGTGACCCAAGAAGGGCATGTACTTAATTTCATGGGAATAAGGGGTTGAAGGCCCATGGGGGATGGTTGCTGGAAAAAGATAAGAGCCTAAAATATTAACCTTATAGATGCTCACCCAAGGATCCCAAGGAAAGTGAAATGTCTCTCATAAGAAACTAATGGGACCTGTAAGAGAATGATTATTAGCAAAATTCCAACCAGGGAGGAGCTTTTGTGGGCACTATTTTTATTGCTTAGGTAGAAGCCCCACACATGTTTCCAACTTGGGGAAGGATGATGTGACTAGGGTAGAGTCAAGGTGGGAACAATATTTCATGCTTAGGTAGAATCCCCACCTTGGCTTCAACCTAAAAATATCCTAAAAGACTAAAAGACAATAAATGGATTTGGAAAAAGGTTTCATTGAGGAAGAAGGTAAAACACACCCCTTACAAAGGCACCCATAAATGAGACAATACGATCACTTGTATGTCATGAAAATCATTGTCCTATGAAGATGTGGTTTACACTTTTCATGATATCTTTGACTTGATATCTCTGGAGGGCATACACTTTGGTTTTGTAGGACCCTGCTTGGTGGCCAGTTTTGGGAGAACAAGCCTAGCTTCGGATTCCATGGGGAAAGAATCCCATAGGATGGATGCTATAGGCCCACACACCGGATCACAGAGATATTCCTTTGGAGGCTTACATGGCATCATGGAGGATCTTAGGCATCCACTATTACCCAAACGACTTGCCTAAAAGAGGCAAAACATCACTTTTTGAGGCTTGATATCACACTTGAGAGGGTTTGGTGGTGATGGAGTTATTACACATTGACACTTGGCATGATTTGACTGGAGGAGACATGGATTGACCCTATCACATGAAGAGGAGGCTCAAGGAGCCCCAACGAGCTCCTTCTTCTTCTCTAATGACTTGGAAAAGTGTCAAAATGTCCCCTAAAGGGGTGACGTCATATTATTTTTAGTGTTTCTAATGTGTTAAATTGAAAATTAAATATTATTATTTGGTTCAAGGGGTAATATAAGGGTTGTTGATCTAGGTGGATATTGGTGGCCACCCACCTATTTCAAATTCCAATTGGCTCATCTTGATAGTTTTCAGTTCAACACGTTTCTCTGTAATGGGGACATTTCTTTGTAATTGTGGGTTCTACACTTCCGGGGTTTTCATAAATCCCAACACAATATCCAGGTAGATAATGGTGGCTTCCCACCGATTCCAACTGGCTTATTTTGGAAGTTTTCATGTTAGCCCATCTTTTTTTACTTCCATGGTCGTTTTGGGGCCCTAACAAATGTTTTCTTGGCTTTCCATAGTCAAAATGTAGACAGAGTCAAAGTTTGATGGAATAATGCGTATTTCTTAGAAATACCTTTCCAACAAGATATCACAGGCCTAAAACAGAGATCGTATGCAAAAGTTACGACCCCGGGAAGTTGATGTACTAACTTACCCCAATGGGGCCCACATGACCTTTTATGCTTCATCTCTTAGGGTTAGCCTTTTGGATGTCTAGGGTTTTGGCATTCATGTTTATTATAAAAAGGCCTTCAGAGCCTCATTGTACTCATATTCTTGTGAATGAGCGTAACCATCACATCTCTTCTCAGAGATAAGTTGCCACCATTCTAGCAAGTCTTTCACTCTATATTTTTAAAGTCTTTGTACATTTATTTAATTAATATAAATCATGTATTACTGTATTTCTCAGTTTCTAGTAATATTTATGTGCACTTCATTGTAATATCTCTTCTTTCATTTCATTCCAAAAATAATCTGGATCAATTTTTGACCCCTTATATTAGGTTTTACCCTTGCTAAGTGGACAAACTATGTGTTAAACATTTTGTATAAATAGAGATCACATGAATCTCTTTTCCTAACATAACTATCCCATTGTGAGAAGTACTTGCCTAAAATGTTTGTTATTCTTGGGCATTATGGTGTTTCTCTCTTGTGAAATTTGTTTATGATGCTATATGTTGGTGAATGGATGAGGAGGAGTGATGCACACCTATTGAATGATTGTTATCTTGATTCTCATGGTGAATTTTCTTGGTCAAACTAGGGTTTGATCTCTCTCTCTCTCTTGGAATTGGTAACGAAAAGTATTCATTGTTAGTTATTTCTTGCTCTTTCTTGGTTATGTTTGTTTGAAAGCCTAGGAGGAGTATGTTGGATACACCCTCCATTAAGCTTCATTTAATTTGATAAAGTTTACAAGTTATTTTTCAAGGGTCTCTAGGAGGAACACGGGTGTGTATACCCTTTTAGATTTACCCTATGTTTGATTGACATTGTTGATTATTTGGGTTGGTTGTCATTGATGTCAACCCTTGAAGAAAGTTCGGTAGCACAAAGGTTTGGGTAATGGACCCAAGTTTGTTTGATGGATAATGGTATGAGTTATGATATATTTTTAGGTAATACTATTTCATATGGATAGTACATTTCATGTCATTTTCGGTGGTATTTGGAATGTCACATAACTCCTCACAGTTAGAGAGTTTTGGCCATGTGAAGTTGGAGAAAGATTTGGGTAATGGACCCAAGTTTGTTTGATGGATAATGGGATGAGTTTTGATATATTTGCAGGTAAGAATATTCTATATGGATAGTACATGTCATGTCATTTCCAGTGGTATGCGGAATGTCACATAACTCCTCATGGTTACAGAGTTATGGCCATGTGAAGTTGGAGAACCCTCATGAGTCATCTACAAGCCCCAAAAGGTCAAAGTAGTCAAAGTAGTTTAAGAAATTTTAGAAGGTAAATAATAAAGTAAAGTGATGAGTGTACTATAATTCAAAGTGAATACAAAATAAATTATTTAAATAATAAAGTTAATGGANAAATTACTAAGTGGACAAGTGGTTAGAAGTGGGTTAACCCTAAAATAAGGAAAGTGGGTTAAGATGGTTAAAAGGTAACCCCTTGAGGAAGCTACATGAAAGTATAAATAAGAGGCAAGGCTCTCTCATTTTAATCACACTTGAGAATATTGAATATCTAAAGGTGGTTGAGGTAACCAAAGGATATCTAAGCTGAATTTCAGAGGGAAGGTGAAGTAAAGGAGGCTGAAATTCAAAGGAGGATAAATTCTTTTGATGATGCTTTATAAGGTATGTTATTTACAGGTCATCTCACCATTTTCGAAATAACGTTTTTTATAGAATGATTCAGACCATGAAATTGGGAGGCCATTGAGGAAACATATCCAAATAGCTTTGATACAAATTTCTTCTTGTGGATCGTTGTATTTTTGGAGTTACACGCATCTGGAAAATAGGGTTTGTGGCTAGTCCTGAAACTAGTCTAAAACAAGTGTTTTGGGTAACAACGTCATAACATCTTTATAATAGGTCCAAATTCAGTAAGACCAAATGTATTGGTTATAGTACAGTCTATATTATTCTGTGTGAAATATTCAGATCCATACAACAAATATTTCGTGCATGGCATGCTCTACACGTTCGCTCTCTAGAATAAGTCAAAATTCAAGAAGGTATGTCATTTTTTCTATAACTCATTTTCTGAGAGGTTCCAAGTAGTAACCTAGAGGAAGGAGAAGGAGAAACTAGTGGGATAACTAAGACAGACCCACCACCCAATCCCGAATCTCCTGCAAAAGAAGAAGGCATACCTAAAATTCTAGACAAAAGGAGTGCAATCAAATCCCCTAGAAGATCGGATAACCAATCAATTCAAATAAAATATCTGGATCAAGAAATCCATAAAGATTTCTAGCATATTTTTGATCAAATGGCACAAGCAAATCCACAATTTCCCCGGACTTCCACTTTGGAATATCCGATAGTTGATCCAATTGCCATGCCCCCATGAAGGCTATTCCCCTACAAAACCTACCAACCTTTCATGGATTAATCTCAAAAGATCCAGACGCATTCTTATTTGAATTTGATGTCCTATGTAGAGGATATGATTACACCTATGAACCCCAAAAATTAAAATTGTTCCCCTCCACTTTGAAAGGAGAAGCTCTACGCTAGTTCATGGGATTAGGGGGAGGAACTATAAACTCATGGGATGAAATGAAACATGACTTCTTGACAAAATATTAGGATTATTGTAGAACCAGAGACTTAAAAGATGAAATCTTTTAAATGACTGCAAAAGAAAATGAATCATTAGAAGAATATGTAGAGAGATTTCAATATAATTTACAAAGATCACCCTATGGCACGCTACCAGGGGAAGTACTTAAGGCAACTTTGATTAAAGGTATGAAAGATGAATGGGTAGAAACGTTGAATTTAATGGGGAAAGGTAATATTTATCAAGAAACTTATGATGACATTGTCCTATTGTGCATTAGGTTCTCAAGAGGAAGTTCACGGACCAAATCAGGGATATGTACCCCCTTCACCAGAAATAGCAATATTACCAGTGGGGGTGTTACTCGAGATGAAGTTGGTAATCTCTTAGAAAACTTTAAAACAAACATTCTGAGCACTCTAACTACACAATTGGATGTGTTGCAGGCCAAACAAAAAAAAAATGAAGCAGAACAAATGTTAGCCATATTTTTCCACAGGTGCAGAAGGAAACAGGGACCAAGGGATTGCCCTTTGGACATGGTTCAGGTTTGTGCTATCTGCACCAAGGATCACAACACAGAACAATTCCCATCACTTCCTGGACTAAAAGTTGTCTTTAGGGAAGCAGAAGAAGAAACCGAACCATTATATCTAATGGCTCAGCACCGTCAATGGAAGAATCGACCCCCAAATACATTGCAGGACCCTTTCTCTTCCTTCCCCAGGCCATATAACCAGCAAGCTCCTGGTAGCACATGGCAGGGTCAATCATTTACTAATCAAAACTGGAAACCCCAACAATATCCACCTACAAATCCCACTTGGAAAAACCATCCCACTGCAATCCTTGCTTGACAGAATCAGTCAACTCCAAGTTCTACCTGGCCTAACTCACAATATCCCACCTCATCCTGGAAAAACTCTAATAACAACATTTACCCTTCACAGTGGCCCAACATGACTTCCCAAAACCCAAATTGGAATCATAATTGGCAGTGCCCCGTGGGGATAAACAATCAACCCATGGGGATGGCCCCTCAAACTCAGCCCACATTACAAGCCCCACTTCAATTGTCCTAAAATCCATAATCCCAAATGCGCCCTCAACTACCAGCCCAACCTCACCCAAATCCAAATAACAGACCGACTCAGCTCATCCAAATTATGGAAAATGGAGAAGGAGAGATCAGCTTGGTAGGGTGCAGCGAACTACGATTAAGGTCGGGATGAATAATCTCCCCTGAAGAAAATGATGTTTTTCAAGGGCAGGAGAAACAATCAACAATAACACCTCCGAATGTGGAAATAACAGAAGAAATCAAGCGGGGGGGAGACACGATCGAATCACAAGATCCTGATAAGGGTACAACACCCTCCCCTCCATTCCCTGAAAGATTGATGATAGAAAAACCGACTGTATATCCAAACTTTGACCTTGTAGGGGAACTCAAGAATTTATATATCAAGATTCCACTCCTGCAAGCTCTTCAGGACATCCCCATCTATGCAAAATCAATCAAAGAGCTATGTGTGAGAAAACCCGTCAGAAAAATTAAAAATCCATCATCAACAGTCCACGTGGTAGGAGCCTTATCTAATCTAATTTTAGGTAGACAAGAACCAGTTAAATATGCAGATACGAGGAATCCCATAGTAACAGTTCAATTCTAGGGATGCTCTTTTCCCAATACACTAGTTTATTTGGGAGCAACCATCAACATATTGACTATGGAAACTTTCAATACCCTAGGTTTTAACTCCTTCGAACCCACAACAATAATGCTGTAGTTGGTAGACCGATCAGTAGTTCGACCAGTTGGCACATTACATGATATAGCCATCTCCGTTGACTCTTGGGAATATCCAGCGGACTTCCTCATCATCAATCCAAAAGGTGGACTTGAAGGGCATCCATTGACATTGGGCAGGCCATGTCTTGCAACAGTAGATGCATACATAGGATGTCGAACAGAAAATATGAAAATCACTAGAGGGGGTATCACAAAGAACCTCATTTTATATCCTCCTACTAAACCTAGTCCAACTTTTGTATACCCACAATTGCCACCACCACGATACCAAGAGAGGGATTTACGAGCCCCTCTTATGTAGGAAGAAGCCCTCAAACTTAAAAATCAGTTAGAGGATGATGTAATCAGTGGGTTTATCAATAATCTGACCACCATGAGCAACTCGGCCTGCCAGATGCTCCAAGTTGTTCTAGACTGTGAAGCACAGGGGGACCTGCTGGCAGATTTAATGGAACAATAAATTACAACTACGGTCGTTCATAACAACAAACCCATCGAGATCGCACCTGGGAGGCCTCTAAACATCCATGCCAATTTAGATGAACAACAACAACAAAATTTAATTCATGTCCTCTCCAAATACCAGCAATATTTTGCATGGGAATATTCTGATATGAAAAGTATTGATTCACAACTCTGTACACACCACATTTATGTTGAAAAAGAAGCCCGACCTATCCGCTAGCCATAGAGAAGATTAAATCCTCACTTCAGGGATATCGTTAAAGAATAATTAAAAAACAATGTTGGACGTAAATTTTATATATCCCATCTCAGATAGTCGATGGGTTTCCCCACTAGTGATCGTCCCAATGAAAAATGGGAAATGGCACATCTGTGTTGACTACAGGGAACTTAACAAAGCCACTCAAAAATACCACTTCCCTTTTCCCTTCATTGACCAAGTCCTGGATACTTTGGAAGGAAATAAATTCTTTTCTTTCCTAGACAGTTTTAGCGGGTACAATCAGATTCAGATTGCCCCAGAAGATCAATATAAAACCACATTCACATGTCCCTGGGGCACTTTTTCATACATAGTATTACCATTTGGACTTTGTAACGCTCTAGCCACCTTTCAAAGGGCCATCCTGAGCATATTCAATGATCTGATCAGTGAAGGAATTGAAGTCTATATGGATGATTTCACTCCTTATGGTGACAAATTTGATCAAGCATTGAATAACCTGGAGAAAATACTAGAATGATGTATCACAACCAGGTTATGTTTAAGCCATGAAAAGTGTCACATGATGATGACATAAGGTGTGGTACTAGGGCATTATATCTCTGTAGATGGAATTAGGGTAGACCCAACAAAGATAGAGGTAATCCTTAATAAACCCACACCACACACACAATCTGAGGTACATAATTTCCTTGGTGCTTCAGGATACTATCGTAGGTTTATGGAAAATTTTGCAAAAACCGCTACACCTTTACATGCTTTGACTGGTAATGTATAATTTCGGTGGTCTGACAAGTGTGATGTGGCATTTGCAGGACTCAAAAAGTTGATCTCAACAACATCGGTGTTGTTATCACTCCAGGAAACTCTCCTAGGCTATAAGTCAAAGATGCCTGGTAACTCAATCTTTTTGGAAACTATTTTCTTAATAATTGATGTGGTTTTTGGATCAAGATGAATATCTAGGGGCTGGACTGTGTCTTTAAGACTCTCTAGTAATATCAAATATCACAAGGCCTTCTAATAATGCAATCAGACAAGGGTTGATCAAATAGAACAGAAGATAGTTGTTGAACCAGATTATACTCATATAAAACAATAAGCACAATGGGTTTAAAAACTAAGGCAATAACTTATGATTCTTAACTTAATCAATTAATTAGTGAGATGATAGTCACATGTAGATTGAATAAGCGTCAATAAAGAAATCATTCACTCATAAGATATCATAGAACAGAAAAGAAAGGTCTGAAAACACAGATGAAGGAAGCTTGCAATGTTTCATATATTAAGAATGAGTCTCATTTATAGTAGCATCATATAGAACCCAAAATCAAACCCTAGGTTCATATTCTATCCTAAGATTTATAGCTTTACAAAGTAGTTCTGAGATCCTGAAAACAAGGATCAAATATACTAAAGATAGTAACTCAAAATTTAGATGCAAAAGATGTGGGATGATCCCCAAAAATGAGGTCAATCCCAGATTTCATGGTCTTTCTCTCTTGTTGATTGTTGGTAAAGTGCAGGATAGCCTCCCAAGGCTAAACGATGACTCTCCAAGAGAGAAAAATTTGAATCTGTTGAGGTGGCAAAGTGTCCTGAATTTCTATCTTTGTCAAAGATATCAAAAACCTTTGAAACACCTCATCTTTCCACAATCTGTCAAAAATAACTGTTGGATTTGTCTTGATATTTCATCAGATGTTCATTCTAAAAGATTTCAAACCTTTTCAGCTCAAAAAACTTCGATCTGTGTAAAAACTTGATCATTCTGAACATGACAGGCTTTCGGTGGTTAACTTGGAAAGCTTCTGGGTGGGTTAACTACCGAAAGCACCACTTTCGGTGGTTAATGAACAGTCCTTCTGTTCTCCTAAACCATCGAAACTTCATCTTTGAGAAAATTTCAAAATTGCAAAAATGTTTACCTTGGATCCCTTTTTGATGCTCAGGATTTCTTAGATAAGGCAACCCTTGTTCGTGCAGACCTGCGAACTTCTACTAGCTGTGTAGGGGGTTCTGGTGTGTCCATCATGGCCGTGGCTAAGTTAGCCAGAGTTTCCAATCCAGTCTTCTCCTCTACTGGTGATTGAAACTCTTTTAACTTTAACCTCAGAATCCAGAGCTGTCTATACAGCTTCATGTTTTCTCTGATCAATACCATGTTTCTGTCTTTAATTTTTTCATCCTTCTCTTTGAGGGTTTGATTCATTTTGAACAGTTCTGCATTTCTTCCAGTGAGGTATGTATTAGCTTTTTTAATCACCCTTTCTAGGACTTCCATTTCATAAACCTGTTGCAGGAGCTCGTTGATTTTCCGTGATCTAGCTGTTTTAGGCTTGCTTGAGGAGGCTTCTGCTTCTGGTTGACTGTGGGCCTCTGGAGGACTTGGTGAAGGTATATTTGAACAATAGTCTGCACCCTGTTCAGTCTTCATGTTATCCTGTGTCTCTTCCACCTCTTTTTCTGGTTCTAAATCATTGTAAGGTAGGTTTAGAGGGTTGTTTCCTGTGGCAGGGTTTTTTGACTGCTTATCTTCAAACTGCAATTTTCTTTTGATTCCTTTCTTTTTGCCAGGGGATGATTTTATGGGATCTCTTGGTGGTGAGATTCCTTTCCTTTTCCTATGACTTCTTTTGGGAGTAGGAGTTTTTCTACCACTGGCCTTCTTATTTTCTTCCTCTGGTGGTCTTTATGTTTGAAATTCGTTCCAAAACAAAAAGAAGCCCCACTCAACCTGTTTCCTCTACAGAGCTTCTCTTACAAGAAGAGTAATAAGCCCTTGATGTGATAATCTGTTGGCAACCTTAGCAGGCTGGGCTTTCACTTGTCTTTCCATCTTTGTTAAGGTTTTGTGAAAGAAGTAAGGCAGGTTTATAGGTTTTTGCCTGTGAAATGATTTAGAAGTTTAAAATGATAAAACATTACCCTGTTGTAGCGCCCCTCACAAGTGATATACACCAAAATTTCTTTCAACAGGGACTGCCACTTTGGTTCCAAATAAGACATTGGAATATCCTTCTTCCAGATCAAATCTTTATGTACCGGTAGCAAATATGACCTGAATGCAATGTTTGAAGGTATGGTAGTCTTGAACCAACAATCTCCCGACCTGGGTAAACCTGTGTACTCAGCAATGGCTACTTCGTCAATGATAATCTCCTCCTTGCCTTCTTTAGCAGTCCTTCCATCATAGGAAATAGCAAAAGATTGGGCCACCTATTGGTGAAATTTGGTTAATTTCTCACAGTATGCAAAAACTCCCGTCTGTTTGAAAAATTCTACCACCTCCGGGTGAGCTTCTAAATACCAAAATCCATCTACCTCAGATCTCAAAGCTGGCCCTGCTTTCGACATGGGTCAATGTTGAGTGTGCCTATAATTACGGGAAGCTGGACGTCCAGGGAGACAATGACTCTGATAATTAACTATACATCAAATATCACTCATGAAAAACTGGTGGAACAGGGTGACACAAACACAAGGATGACCGAGTTAAAAAACTAAACCATTTTTGGACGACAATTTGACTGAGAATATGCTGAAACTTTAGATTTTCGGTGGCATTTTCATTTTTGAAATTGAAAGAGGATAGATTATGAGCTTACCTGATAACCTGACCAGGCTTACTTGACTCGAGAGTGCTCGCTGGACTCTAATGGCACTTTGACAGTCACCAGAGGAAATGGGATTAGGATCTCTAAAAATATGATTGACTGATGAAATCGCGAACTCATGGTTATCTCAGCAATCTCCGGGATTCATAATGACTCATCAAGGAATTAATGAAGGAGTAACGAGATCATGATGACTAGTGTACTTGCGACTGAAATGGAGGGAGGCTCCGTGAAATCATACATGAAAATCACCTCCGTGTTTGGATTTTGAAAAGACCAATGTGGTTGAAAGGACACAGGGGCTTCAAAATTTTCGGATAGACACCATGAACGTGCATACCCTCCACCATGGCGATATTTCGGCGGTTATGTTTTAATCATTGGGCCAACTTGACAGATGGCTCGTGCGAAAGCACGAGCTTTCCATTTTTACCGTTGAAACACTTTCGGTGGTTAATCACCTTCTTTCTTTGACCCCTTAACTACCGAGAACGAAGGCTTTCGGTGGTTAATGAGCACATTTGAGGCTCGCCTAAACCACCAAAACCTGAGATTCTAACTTTTTCTTGACCAAACCAAATCCAAAATTTCTTTTGAGCTTATTTTCAAAATACAGACTCTCTAACCTACTTACAAAAATTTAGAAATAAAATTTAGATCACAACCTATCACCTCAAAAAGAAAAAATCCACCAATTTATTTGAGGAGATAACAGGTGTTAAGGGGGGGGAAATTGGAAAATACCATTCCACATCTCCACCAATGCATCAGATATTGCCATAGGCGTTGTCCTTGGATAGGAGGAGGAGAAGAAACCTTACGCAATTCATTTTATTAGCAAGAATCTTAATCCAGCTGAACTTAATTATACAGTAACAGAGAAAGAGTTTTTAGTTGTTATACATGCCATCAATAAATTTCGTCATTATATAACAGTCTATCCGGTCATTCTGTATAATGATCATTCTGCTATCATATATCTGGCTAATAAACCAACGGCTAATGGATGGGACACTCTATGGTTGTTATTATTGCAGGAATTTGATATCACCATCAAATATCGACCCAGGAGAGAAAACCTTGTCGCAGACTTCCTATCCCTCATACCCAAAATAGATGACTCCTTAATAGTCGAAGATCGATTTTCAGATGAGAATATGTTTTCCATTACTGCAAAGCCACCTTGGTACATTGACGTGGAAAATTACATAGCAGCAGGAAGATTACCATCACATCTTTCATTGAAAGAAAGAAAGCTGATCGTCTAGTGTAGTGCACGATTCTCCTAGATTAGTGGATATCTCTTCCATACGGGAGCTGATCTCCAGATCCACAGATGTGTATGAGATGACACAATCTATGACATATTAAAAGATGGACATGATGAGCCCTATGGTGGTCACTTTGCAGACTGTAGGACTGGACACAAAATTCTGTAGATGGGATATTATTGGCCCTCAATATTCAGAGATGCGAAGAAATACTTCCAAACCTGTGATAGTTGTCAACAGATGGGAAAACCAGGTCAGGCTGATGAAATTCCTTTGAAAGCACAAGTAGTTGCGAAACCATTTGAGAGATGGGCACTAGACTTTGTTGGCCCCTTCAACCCAAATTCGAATAAGAAGGCCTATATTCTAGTCGCAACAGACTAAATGACTAAATGGGTAGAGGTAGAAGCCTTGCCAAATGCAACAGAAGAAGTAGTCATCAAATTTCTTTTCAAATTATTCATACGCTATGGACTACCAAGAGAGGTAATTACTGATGGGGGGTCACAATTTACAGCTCATAGAATCACCACCACCCTGGATAATTATCATATCAAACACAAAATTACTTCTCCATATCATCCACAAGCAAATGGGCAAGTGGAAAGAACCAACAAAGTCCTGGAGGCAATCCTGACAAAGACTGTCTCAACAAACAGACAGAATTGGGCTTCTAAGCTCCCAAACGCCTTATGGGCTTACCGCACAACATGGCGTAATACCACTGGGTACTTTCCTTACCATTTAGTTTATTTCAAAGAACCCATATTCCCAATCAAGTTTGAAATCAAGACTCTAAGGATGGCCCAGGAAATCAGACTAGATCTTACAAAAGCACATAAACAATGCCTTCAACAACTCAACTAATTGGATGAGGCACGCTTGTCCGTTGTAGAGCGCACAACCGTTATTCAGCAACAGAGATCGACCTAGCATTATAAGCATATAAAGAAAAAAATATTTAAAAAAAGAGACTGGGTTCTCCTCTATGATTCCAGATTTCAGGATTTTCCGGGAAAATTACAGACACGATGGCTAGGACCATACGAAATCAGTGAAGTCCATGATAATGGCATAGTTTCATTAAGCACCATCGACGGGTATGGATCTCCATTTCGGGTCAATGGACACCATCTACAACTCTATCATCAGCTGCCGTCAAAAGAATCTTTCTACCAGGAGGTCATTAAGGACCCTACCGTTCAAATTTTGACTGGTTGGGAAGGTAATCCAGCCACCCCAACTCCATAAATATTGAAATCTGCTGACACTGTATATACTGTATATAATTTCATTTAGTTTTTTTATTTTTGACAGTCATTCTAGAAAATCAAAACTAGGGAGGATAACCATGATGAACTCAATTAGCACCCTTTTTTGTTCCAATCTCCTGCTTCGTCTCGTTACCCATACCCTTTCTTTTGCAAAGAAATGAATATGTCATGATTTAGCAGTGGCAATTGGGCAACTATAATGAAATTTATAACATTAACAAACCATCCATTACTTAATTTTGAAATAAACCAACTCATAAATGAACTTAGTTGATGAGGAATCAAACATGAATTCAAGCAAAATACATACCAGGTTTCTACAAATTCAGATGGTTTGAATGGAACAATTGTTGTTCCTTTTGCACGCCTATTGTTCCTTTGAATGAAACAATTGTTGTTCCTTTTGCACGCCTGTTGTTCCTTTGAACATAACATTTTTTGTTCCTTTTGCACGCCTGTTGTTCCTTTGAATAGAACAATTGTTGTTCCTTTTGCACATCTGTTGTTCCTTTGAACGAAACAATTGTTGTTCCTTTTGTGCGCCTTTTGTTCCTTTGAATGGAACAATTATTGTTCCTTTTATGCATCTGTTGTTCCTTTGAATGGAACAATTGATGTTCCTTTTGCGCGTCTATTGTTCCTTTGAACAGAACAATTGCTATTCTTTTTTTTGTACACCTATTGTTTATTTTGTTGGTCCTTCCTTACTGATAAAACACTAAACCTTTATTTTGGGGTACAACTTTCACCAAAATAATTTTTCATCAGCATTATTTCTAACGATCCATCATTATTTTGTGGACTATCTCCCATACCTTATCAAATTGCTTTTTGGATCACTTCCTTCAAAATATCTTAAACCTTGTTCATAATCTGTAACCACCATAATTCGTTTCTTTTCCCTTATATATTACACTTAAATGATACCTCGTGTTTATAACTAATAAGGAATCTGTGACACACTTTTACTTGACATCCTTACACTTCTTTACGCCATCCCTTACTCTTAAGGAGTAGATGAGCCCTCCTTCATACAATAATATAATAAATCAATAGAATTTCTTTCTTTTTCCACAAAGAATAGGGTGTCTCATCACGAGCCAACCGACCATGATCATAGGATAATAACCTAAGTGACATTCCCACTATGTCTACCACACTAGGGCAATGGCCTTTGACATTCTCTTTTTTTCAAAGGACAAGAGGTCTCATCACGAGCCGACTTGATCACTTAAGTTACACTCTAGTGAGTGGAATTATCATCATCTGAATACCAAACTAGGATAATGGTCTTTTTCGGAAAAACTTAAAAAAATAAAATAATAAATAAATAAGTAATTTTTTATACATCTATCAACAATTTTTTTTTTCTTTTCTTCTCTTTTCCACAAAGAATAGGGGGTCTCATCACGAGCTAGCCTACCACAATCATAAGATAATAACCTAAGTGACATTCCCACTATGGCCACCACACCAGGGCAATGGCCTTTGACCTTCTCTTTTCTTCAAAGGACAAGAGGTCTCATCACGAGCCGGCTTGTTCACTTAAGTTACAATCTAGTGAGTGGCATTATCAGTATGGCTACCAAACCAGGATAATGGTATTTTTGGAAAAGATGATTCAAACATGTATCAAGGATACAGGATCATCTTCGAGTTAAAAGGAAACCCTGTTGGGGCTATGGACGCCTGCTAGCAACAGTGGCTCTGACTGTGGTATGGAAGTTACCTTAACACACCAAGTTTCTCCATCTCCCTAGATTTTCTTCACTCAATCATGAGGCTATCATTTCGGTTGTATTCAATAACATGGAAAAGTAATAAAATTATGATATGTGGGATATTATTTAACTGAAAAAGATTTAATTTATTCGGAGCATGTATCCTTAACGCATTATTTTAGGTATCGGTATTTTCAATTCCACACATGCGGATTAACATTTAATGATTACCGTTAAATATGTTGTTCAAACATAAATCATTAATCCCCATTGGCGGCCACTGTACAATCATTACTTTTTGCCACCAATACCTACAATCATTACTCTTCCCTACGCTGACGATCGAGGTTGACCTTTCTATTAATAAAGGGGGTGGATGCTCGACACACTTCTCAATGCAGATAGTAATGATTGTAATCAATACCTTCATTTAGATACACTTGTTGTCTTTGATAGTTGCTATTCTCGGTAATTTTTCGTCCAAAGCTGGTCTAACCACCTCTACTAACAGGAATGATAGTCGCCCATATTTTCTCAAAAATGGGTGGCACAGGTGTGCGCAGGGAACCTACTTTACTAAAGCTTATAGAGCAAGCGAGAGATATCCTGCATCAGCTGGGGTGGATGGAGTACTTCAACCAGTTGCAAGGATATGACATGAATGTCATGCTTGAATTCTTTCGGAATCTACAGGGGGAAAACTCTATGGTGCGGGGCATACAAATCTCATTCACCCCAAAAATCTTAGCAGAGGTCACAGGCCTCCCTAATATGGGCATTCAGTGGATAGGACGATACACAACATTGAAGGAAGTTGTGGAAACCTTCATAGACCTTGGGGAAGAATTGGATAAGAAAGGAAAAGGACTCAACCCTAGTACCCTCAGAGAACCATGGAAGGAACTTGTAGGGGTAATTCAATGGTACATCACTTATGATGGATGACATGACATAATTCGACCTCACCACCTCAAATTGTTGGCAGCTTTAAAACAATAGTTAGTACTTAATCTACCTTTCTTTCTGAATGCCATATTACATGAGGTTGCTCTAAGAACACAAAAATCCAAGGACCCTGTTACTGTTATCAACCACCATAGATTAGTTAAATTGATAACAATTAAGGCACTAAGTCAAACTCAATTGACCTGTGATAACCTGATTGAGGCCAATAGACCTCCACAACTAGAGCAACCTGAATTATGCCATGAAGAACCACCACAGGAAATCGAAGATAGACAGGAAAAGGAAACAACTACCCAAAGGGAAATCCCATCTCCTCAAACTGAATCCGAGGTAAATCCTACCCAAATCACAGAGACCCAAACCGTACAAACATAGGCATTAACAAAAAAGAGGAAGAGAGAAACAAATTCCCCTACAACCATCATTTAGATAAGGAGAAGAAGCAAACGAATTCAGGAAACAACTGAAGCAATTCAGGATACAACAAAACAGCCTGAAGAACTTTAGAACTCTACAGAACAGTCTCCACGAGAGAATGCTCAAGGAATTAGGCAGGAAGAACAGACCTCACATAGGAATTATCAGGAAGACACCCAACTAACATTGTTGCATCTAACAGAACAATTTATGAAGAGCTATGAGGTAGAAATAGCCCAGGTTTTGAGAAGCTTGGGAACCTCACTTGATAGGGGCACAAATAATCCAGAAATACACTCATAACAACCCTCCTCTTCAAAACCAGTTGAATATTTTCCTGATATTGAAATGTCTTTTCCTGAGGACAGAGCACGGGAAGAACCCCATTTCGAAACAAGAAGCCCTCTTGGACAGACAGAACAATTAGAATGAATAGAGGAACAACCATCTGTTGACCAGAACGAAAAAGGCCTTGAGACCTCTCATAAACACAAATCAACCAAAGGCCATAAGAAAATTAGAAATTAAAAAAAAAAGAAAATAAACTATTAAAGAAAAAGGCTAAGAAGGCTGAAGTATTAAAGCAGAAGGTAGTTAAACTCAAGGAAATTATTAAGGAATTGAGGAAACAATTAGAATAGACAGATAAATCCCACAAAGGAAAGAAGAACAAAAGGGCAAGAGTACAAGGAAGAAACCCTCTTTCTAAAGAAGCAGTCAGTACAAATTCTATAGGGATACAGACAAACCCTGAAGAAATAGTAGTAGAAGAAACAGTAGCCCAGAATGAGGAAGAACCTCCTCTAGAGACATAGGAAAATATGATAGCTACAGAAGAAATTAATGCTAAGGTGCAGACAACTCAACTCCTTGAGAAAAATGCTATCATCAGGAGATTGGAGGAGGAATTGATGTAGTCTCCACAAACCCTGATTCAAAACATAAGTGAGTTGTTGACTATGGAAGAATACCAAGCACTGCAGTCCCAGAAACAAAGTATTATTATGGACAGGTTGGAAGTAGAACTTACACAAATCCAGCAAACATTAAATCAATCCAGGGAAGAGATGAGCGCTATGAAAGAATACCAAGCATCTCAATCTCAAGCACAGAGTGTCACCATCGATAGACTAAAAGCCGAACTTACACAAGCCCAACAAGCATTAGTCCAACAACAACATGGAATGGTAACTAGGACTGAATATCAAAGGATTTTTAAAGAATTGAAGGACATGACAGCAACAAAGGGTGAGACCTATGCTGCGCTCACCAAAGCCCAAGAGAAGATAAAAAAGTTGCAAACCCAATTGGAAAAATCTTTGGAGCAAATCAAAGAAATCTGTGATGTCTACTCTGATGCTATTAATTGCAGAGCCCCTACCACCAATTACATGTTATTCTTATTGGAATGATATTTTTTATTGAGAGTGAAGGCCATCAAAGCGGGAAAACCTATTTCTTTTTCCACTGTACCTGAGTTTATTTCATGTTTCAGAGATCAGGATGAAAAGGTACAATACTTTTTGTGTGGATTATACTTTCATAATTTCATTCTGAAAGACAACAGGGAAGATAACCCTAGCCCATTCATAGGTGATATACAGTTTAAGGCATTTCTATCATTCACTCAAAATCAGGTCAGATGGGATAAAGCTCATAAAACCTTCCTAAAAAGGGAATCTGAGTTGGATCTCTAGGTTAGGGGGGAGCCTCCAAAGTCCTTTCTAGCCATTATGCGACATAAAACTTTTATGAAAAGGAAAGGGGTCGTAGACTCCTTACCCCCCATCCATATCCAGGTCATACGTTCAAGTATCACTTGCTTTAGGGAGCTTAAGGAGGAAGATCTACCTCTTCTCCACTATAGAAACCTTCTTCTCCGTAGTTTTTCTTAAACAAGTTCTCAAGGTGAACTCCTCAGAATACTTTCCCACTACGCGTATGTCCTACTTCTATGTTGTTGTTGTTGTCCGAGATCTTGAACATTAGCCTTTTCAGGTCTGATCAATCTACTGTATCTTCAAGATGTGGTTTTCATGCAAGAGCATCTTGATTCTTAGCTTTAGGAAGTGCAAAAAATTTCCTTTAGGTCCTTTGAAAAAGTATCTCTCGGCTTGGCTATATGATTATGTTCTATCAACAGCAAAATCGGTGATATACCCTCTGATGGTACTATCAAACCAGTGATCTACTACTCTGGATATAGCGTTGTCAACTCTCTTGACCTTCTGGATCAATGTTGGTGTCCAAACCACATGAGGTCTAGATCTAATTTAAAACTGTGTCAGCTAGCCTAGCCAACCACTCATGTAGCTCTTGATGGATTCCTCCAAAGAATATCTCTTGAATGTCGGTGAAGATGTATCTTTGTAGCCAATCTTCAGTGCTTATTTTAGGGTTCTTATTCTAGGCTTCAGCGAAGTCCTTCTCTTGATCCTATATCCACTTCTAAATCTTTGTCTTTGACGGGAACCACCTTGACATTCCCTTAAAAATATTATGGTCCTGGCAACATAACCATTTGTTTGCATAGTGGCAAACCCAGGGTTCAGCTCCAAGAGTGCACCAACAAGCCCTAGCTACTAGCCCTTTCGGAAGAACCTATGAAGCAAATGCAGTCTCACCCAAAGAAGCTATGAGGGGGTTGCAGGACAGATATGTCTACAACCAGGGGAATATCAAGTGGTTATTATTACAGTAGCAACATAACATGCATACACCATTCAACTAGCTAGATCTATCCTTCACAGCTATAGATCTGATCTAATACAACAATGCAGATAACAAGATAACAACGACAAAACTCAAAGCATCAATCACACACACAACAACAGATGTACATGGTTCACCCTCTCTCTAGGGATATGTCCACAGAACTATGCTTATGATATATAAGATAAAGCTTATAGTTCTGATCTATGTTCTTGGCCAACGAATCCTCTCTCTCTGTCTCTCTTTCTCGCTCCCTTCCTGTGCACCCAACTGCAGGACTTGATCTTTGCACCCAGCTGAAGATCTTACAATACCAGAAGGCTCTCTCTCTCAACACTTCTCTCACCCATAATACAATATTCTCCCAATGAACAATAATCGATAGCAAGGTTCAACCACGGTACCGACCTGAACTAGGTCCTCTCAACCTTTATTTATACATTACAATCCCTCACTGATAGACTCAGGTCAAAACCTAGGTGTCAAAACCCTAATTACCAAAACCCTAGTGTTATCACTGAAATTTCGTCCGCATAGGGCGACAAGAACTCAACATCATCAACACAGAAAAACAATCATCCATGGCACAAGGATTAACTCCACAGCACATCAAAAGGGCCAAAACTATACAAAGTTGGCTAAAAAGATTAAAAAGCGCACCGCGCCCATGGTAAACTAGCNCATGCGCGCATTATATTCGTACATAGGGCGCATATGCGCGGCTGTGGGGTGAAAAACCCGCGCGCCTGCCAAACGACGCATTTATGAAGCTGGTCGGCCTCCCAACCACTAATGGATCGGCTCCCAAGTCGATTTGACATCAAATCCAAGCTCAATATGCGTGGGGAGGCTGGTCAAAGACCTAAATGTGCCCTAATGTGCCTCTCTTCACATTCAAAGGGGGGTGCATAATAGCTCAAAGCTTGGCTATAAAAAGCCATGGATGATCATCATTTCTTCAAGGAATTCATT
>ML788190.1:586642-604433 GCA_009831015.1 Picea engelmannii | reverse complement strand
TTTCTTGTTTAATTCTTGTTCATACCTTTACTATTTTCTTTCTAACCTTTTGCATTGCAGCTGTCATGACTAGAAGAGCCCAACTAGGCATGTAAGTGCTCGCTTTTTGCTCACTCATTGACGAAAAGAGCACGAACACCTAGGTGTCTACAACCCTAGGTCAACTTGACCCATTCTTTCCAAGCTTCACCAACCTGTCTTTCCTTCTTCATCTCCTGGTGCTCCAAGGCATATAATGATGGATTTTTCCACTTTCTGAGTCATCCTCGGTCCATATTCCTTGCTGATCTTTCATCCTTGATCTCCTCATCCAACAGCTGTCTTTTCCGCACTTTGCTCCATCTTTTTTGTTCTTTTTCTCACTTCGACCCAGTGACGGTCACTAGGTCTCCCGCGAAGCTTTCTTTTTACCTTTTCTTCCTCATTCTTCGCTTCCTTCCATAACCAAGGGCCAACAATGTATTTGTGTCCATTGCTAGATGGAGGGTTTCAAGTCATGAAGTCTATGCCACATTTACAAAAGGGGCCAACAATAATGACTGGGTGTAGAAGAGCAGGTGGTGCTCATGCTTTGTTGGCATAAAGCTGACATTTGTCACATTGCTTCACAGCGTGAATGCAATCGTGAAACTATGTAGGCCAAAAGTAGTTGACGCGAATGATTTTCTAAGCAGTGGACATCCCTGAGAGGTGGCCCCCGCAAGCATTATTGTGGCAGTTGTTCAAGACACTATCGGCCTCGTCAATAGTCAAACATCAACGGAGTATGGTGTCGACCCCTCGCCGATATAGGATATCCCCAATGAGGAGGTAGCGGGGGGCCTGGTGGAAAATACATCAATGATCGTATCTGGAGAGGTGGTTACCGAACTTTTGTGTTCGGAGGTAAACGAGGAGATCGTCATACCAAGGATCATCCGAGGAGATTTAAAAGAGATGTTTGTTGGGGAAGTCAGTATTGACGAGGGTACTGGTAGTATCTGACGGAAATGTTGTAATGAGTTTGGCGAGGACGAGGGCTTTCTTACTCTTGGGTATGGAAAATTGGAGGTCGTACTCTTGAAGGATGATGATCCATCTGGCGAATTTGTCATTAATTTTCCAGTGACTGAGCAAGTATTGCATGGGGTTGGAATCGGCTATGACTTTGGTAGTGAGAACTAGAATATAGTGATGCAGTTTCTGGACTGCGAGGAAAACTACGAGGGAAAGTTTATCTTCGTGATTGTATTTCAGGGGTGGCCCTGAAAGATTTTTACTAATGTAGTAAATTACATTCTCACGATCATCATCCCCTAATTGGACGAGAACTCCTGCTACTGAGACGGTTGAGGCTGACAAGTAGAGGATATAGTAGCAGTCATAGTCGGGTGGACTAAGCAAAGGGGATTTGGAGAGTGTTGCTTTAAGATTATCAAAATCAGATTGAGCATGTTCATCCCATTGGAATGGGATGTCATGGTGTAGAAAGAAAAGGAAACCATTTGCATGAGTGGCATAATCTGGGACAAAGAACCATAAAAAATTATCTTTGCCTTGTAGGCTCTGCAGTTGTCGTAAATTCTAAGGAGGTGGAATTTTCATGATGGCTTGGACCTTGAGGGGGTCCACGGTAATACTGCTTTGGGAAACAATGAACCCAAGGAGGCAGCCGACAGTGACGCAGAATACGCACTTGAGGGGGTTCAAGTGGATGTTGTATTGATGACACCTTTGGAATATGATTCATAAATCATCGAGATGTTGAGTGTGTTTCTTGGATCGAGTTTTGAGGTCATCCAAGTATGTGAGGATGATATGAGCCAGATCATGAAAGATTTATGTCATGGCCCATTGGAATGTTGTGCCAGCATTCTTGAGGCCAAAAGGAATGACACGATATGAAAAAGTTCCCCAGGGGGTAGTGAATGCGTTTTTGTATTGATTAGCTGGGTGAATTTGAATTTTGTTGTAGCTAGAGAAACCGTCCATGAAGGACAAAGCCTGGTGATAGGAAAAATCATCAATAATTTGGTCAATAAAGGGCATTGGAAAGTTGTCTTTGGGACATGCATGATTGAGATTATGAAAGTTCGTACAGACATGGATAATTCCCTGTTTTTTGTTAACAGGGACAGGGTTGGAGACCCATGGCGTATAAGCGATGGGGTAGATGAACCCAGCAATGCGTAATTTGTCAATCTCGGCCTTGATCGCCACTCCTTTGGATGGGTGTAGAGGACGCTACTTTTTGCGAACAGGTGTGATATCAAGCCAAGTGTCTATACGATGTTCGATGATAGAGGGATCAAGGCTAGGCATCTTTGTGTATGACCAGGAAAAAATATCCCAGTATTCCTGGAAGAGAGCTTTGTAGGCGGTAATTTCTTCAGGAGTGCATTCGGCGCCAATGGTGATTTCCTCTATTACTCCATGTTTGATAGATATATCAATTTTGATGGTGGGGGAAATGTTGGCCATATTTCCTTCTTCAAAAGTGTTAGGGGCAAGGATAGGGTTGTTGAACCAATCTATATGCCCTGATGGAATAAAATCTTTGGTTTCGACTACGTACATGGGGTGTTGGTTAGGAAGTGTGAAGGCTTCCTGCGAAAGAAAGAGCGCTCTGTGGTGGAGCGCATCCCATGGGAAATTGGGGGTAGTTAATTCCTCGAGGATGTCCTCATCAAAGTGGAACTGTCGTGAATACAATGGATCCAAAATACTGATATCGGTGACTGTTACCATGTGGTTGTCTTCTGGTGGTAAAGAAGCAATGGAGGTGACGCAAGGAGATTGTGATGGTTCACTCGACATAAACCAAATATCGAGATACTGTGGGGTAAAAATGGTATTCGGGAATAAATTTTTTTTGGGGAAATGAACAAGAGAATTGGAGGGGGTTGGGGGTAAATCCTCGTACAAATCATCCAAGAACCATGGAGGAGTAGGGAGTGTCGCGGGCTCAAGAGAAAGGATATGAATAACCTCAGAAGATGGAGTAGGGGTAATCACTAATTCTGCTGGCAATGGAGGGGGTGTAGGATTTTGAATAAGGGCCATTTGGTGATTCCTATATTCGATAATCATAGGACATTGATATGTAAAATTATCAAGTGATTGGCATTGAGAGTAAGGACACCTCATACGTTCATTGATTGAGGTCGTGACATAGTGAAAGTCAGTGGCATTTGTGTGAGGTGACATGGATGGTAGGGGTTCTTGGTGAAATCTCTGGCGTACTTCCATTAGCATATGCCAGAATTGAGGTAGCATTGGACAATGGTGTGTATAGCAGCCATACTCTGAGCAGATGGCGCATGCGAATTTGGTTCGTCGTCCTTTGCTACTTGTGTTACGGGAGATAGCGACAATACTTTAGGAAGTGACAAGAAGTTTTGGTGCTCGAGGGAGTTGAATTAGGTTGTGTAGCTCAGGTAGAGATGGTAATTTGTTGGTGGGGTGCCGTCCTACTCACATAGAGTGCACAGATTTTGGATGCGAGGAGGAAGGGGAGAGATGGGCTCTTTCTTCTTATGTCCCCCAATTGTAGCGATGGTGTTATCAAGTGGGGGTGGCAATGGTGTCATGGGGGTAAGTAATGAAAACTGCATCAGGATTCCTTCAGTTTGAGGAGGGAGAGATGGTTGAGGGACCATTGCTGGTGCATGTAGATACCATACTGGGATTTATAGCACCATATTCGGAAGGGTAAGCGTTGCAGCTACTTGAAAATCTTGTACACCCGATGGGGGATAAAAGAAAGGAATTTGAGTAATGGCTTCGGGAACTGTCTCCCAAATCGGGATATGGCCCTGGGGAGAGGTGAAACTTTAAACAAGTGGATTTGAAGATTTCTCAGGAGATTCCTGAGGGAGGAGCTCTGCGACTAGTGGGACGTTAGATATAAGAGAGGCCTCATTGGGAGGAAGGGTATCTCCAGTTTTAGTTCCATTGGATGAGACGACACATACCTGTGTTGAAGTATGTATGAGCGGGGGTTCTCCATGGTATGTCCCTAGCAAGGATGGGTCTTTGAAAATTACAGGGCCCATCTTGATGAATGGGTAAGTCTTGGGATTAGTATGGACAAAAGGGAGGATGTTATCGATATTGGCAAAAGGGTTAGGCTCATAATGTGAAACTTGATCGATGGTGATGATCTTCCCATTATGGGGGAACATAATGGTTCGAAACACAGAAGAGGCGACTGCCTTCATAGCGTACATGTAGCTATGACCGAACAAGATATTATAATCGAGTGGGGCATCGATAACCTCAATGTCAATAAGAATGGTTTTTCCCCTGAGTTCAATGGGGACATTTTGGAAGAGTCCTTTGAGAGAAGATGGTCGTCTGTCATAAGCTCTTAAGGTGATGGTAGATGGTATGAGTTCAGGGGAGCCCAATTTCTTCCATACGGATTTGGCCATGATGCATGTGGATGCACCTTCATCAATGATACATCGATGAAATGTGATTTTCTGGATTTTAACCGGTATTTGCAAAGCGATGAGAGCAGGGAGGCGAGGTTCTCCACTATCGAGGTAAAATGTGATGAGTCGGGTATCCATAGGATCGACTACCCCCAGGGTGAAAAGTAATGATTTCCATTGAGTGGGCCAATTTTGAAGGACTTCTAAGACTGACATGGCGGCGGGATAATGGGCCAAGTCATCGAACAGACTGTAATTAAGAGCCACCCTAGCCTGAGGGTTGTGGACATTCCTGCGCAAAGGGATGCGAGGAATACGAAGGGGTGTTTCAGTATTAGTATGAGGAATCATCAAAGGGGGTCCATTTGTTACTGGGGGTGCTTCCAAGGTGGTGGGAGAAGACTTAGGGGGTGCGTTGTATTGACGACTACACATTTGTAGAAGAACTTCTTCCTCGCTAGTGAGGATGATAATGCGATCTGCAGGATTTCCTAGATTGGGATATTGTCCCATCTGTGGTAGGGTAGGCTGTATGTCTTGTTGGGTGTTCATCACCCCTTGGTGCAGAATGGGGTTTTGCAGCACGGCTGGGGGTGGTTGCTGCACATATTTTTATGGGGCCTGTTGAGGGGCAGGCGGTGCTGGAGGATGTGGTCCATTTCTAGATTCTTTCATCCATTTAAAGTCAGCGATTTGCTGGCAATGGTGAGTATAATGGCTAAAATCACCACAGAGGGTGCAAGGGAAGTTTGTCTGGAGATTGTTGTTATTCTTCCCTTGGTGTTTTTTATTATTTCCCCCTTGAGTATTATGGTTCCCTTGATTCTAGTTGCCCCCAGCAGGTTGAGTCTATTAGGGGTGGTTCCCTCCTAGTCCTGGATTATTATTGTTTTGGTTTTTGCCTTTATTTTTGGAATTATTCGATGGATGGGTTGGATTTTCCGTGTTCAGTTGTTCAAAATGGTCGACTTGTTGAATGGGAGAAGGTTCAACAAAGTTAAACTCAGTGTGTGTTTGTCCTTGTGAAGGAGCAATGGGTTGGGAGGGACCGAGAAAAGGAAAGTATGGCTTATGGTGTGGCAACTATATGTAAGGTACGTAGGAAGGTGTGGTGCTTTCACTACTGCTTAGGGTATAAGTGGAGGTAGAGGTGTTTCCAGAACTTTGTTGAGTAGTCGGGTGCATCATGGGTGTTGGCGGGGGTCCACTTATGGGTGGAGGGGGGGAAACAAAGTATGGTTGTTGATAAGCGGAAGGAGGGTAGTATGGGTTTCCTCCATATACTGGTGGACATGGAGGTGTACCATACATATTTGGTTGTGGGGGGTATGAATTGTGGTGTTTTGTGGTACCAATCAATCCATCCACAAAGTGAGACATCCTAGGTTTGTCGTGGTTGAATGGTATGGGCCTCAAGGCGTCAGGTAGTACTGTGTATAAGTATCCTGATTGGGAGTAAATGAGTTCAAACTGTTGAGCCTTGCCGATGGCTTCTTCTTCAAACTGGGGGAAGGTAGTAGACACATACTTGGCAAGGAGGGGAACAAGCGATTTGAGGAACCAATTGAGACATTGTTGCTTGGTGGCTTCTTCCTTGCAGAGACTACGTCGTCAACGCCATTCATGAATGTGGTTGGCGATGTGTGGCACAGGTTTTCTTAAATTATGAGAGTAGTTTGAGGCCATTGTCATGGTGGATTGGTAGTTGAAAGAAGGTCAAAAATGCTTTTTCTAATGATTCAAAGGTCACGTGGGACCTAGAGTTTTCTTCTAAATACCACTTGGTTGATGGGCCAGTGAGTGTGTGTTGAAATAACCTCAGTCGGATGGAATCATCCATGATGTTGTTTGAAGAGCACCATAAGTGGAAAGTCATGACATGGTTGGTAGGGTCATCCCCTGACTTTCCTTCAAACTTGGGGATGTCTAAAGGTAACTTTGTGGGCATTGCAGGCCATGTGGGTTCATGCAATATAGGATCATTGGTGAGTTTAGTTAGATCTGGTATATTGAGGGAAGCCAAGTATGGCATCTGTGGTGGTGGTGGAGGATTAATTCCAGCCATGGTGTGAGTTTTCTATGTACCTAACCCGTGAAGGGGGATAGATGGAGTTGTACTTCCTCCTTGAGAATAATTTTTCCCCTTGCTTCCGTGTAAAGGAGAGTGTGGGGATGGTTGACCTTAGGAATTGGACCCAAGTAAAGTGGAACCAAGTAAATTTGATCCCAAAACAGTATCACTCACAGGAGTGTGAGAAGGTGGAGCCGATGAGTTGACAAGACTAGGAAGTCCCCCTAGAAGGGGAGGGAGATTTAGCAAGCGTCTGGAATGACAGGGATTCTGTGGGTCCCCTATGATGTTTGACTAGCTAATTGGATGTGTGAAAATGGTAATGAGAGCAATAAATGAATAAGAGATTTTGCTGTAATTTTTGGACCTTCACAATATAATTCACAATCCCATGTAATCACAAAAGAATCATACATAAATCAACTGATAAAGAAGCATATATGTGGGTAGGTGGAAATTGTCCGCGTGGGATAACAAAGAAAACAAATGCTCATGTCCTAAAAGATGTAATGTCCTTCCTCTCAAATAGCACTTGACCTTCCATTAGCACTCAACAGTGGGGTTTGAAGCCACCGGAAGAGGAACTAGTGAAGGATGAAGAAATCAATTATAATGAGGGGTAGAGGGTGCATATCCTGAAAGAGCTGGTGATATTTCCCAATAGCCACACAAAATCCGATCAAGGTGCAATTGTAGCCCACAATTGCCACCTGGGTAGATGTCCTAAAATTTGGTCACTAGGTACCTCGATCAAAGTGCAACATTTAGATTTTCAACCTCAGAAATGGGTCATGGCTTGGATCCCATCCAAGAGGTGGGTGCCTCAAGGGGGGACACATAGAACAACCAGACCTTGGCCTTCAACCCTTCACGGGTATCTCCCTACCTTATGGTGTAGGAACACTTGACTTGGAGGATTTAAAAGTTCTCTATTTGTCAACCTCTATTATTTTGACGATGTGAGAACCGGATAACGGGGAGTTATTTGGATGCCTATCCCTGAGATCCTACCTAGACTAAAAAAAAAATTTGGCACCTCCTGTGGAGGAAAACTTAGTGAGTTTTTAGAAAATTTTAGATGTGTTTGTTTGAGATATTTGGGGTGTGAACCAACCTCGTTGAAATTAAGTGGGAGTGGATAGTCTCGTCAAGAAAAGGGTGGGGCATTTCGGAATCCTGTTGGAGGAAACATACTTCAACCTCCATGATTTCTAGATAAAACTATGTGAGTGATTGGTGAACTTTGTGTGTGAACAAGTGAAAGTGTGCCAAGTTTTAATAATTTAGGTGTCACCTTGCTGCATGTGGACTTCAATTGGTCCTTACAAGTCTTGATTACCTAAGTTACTATGTGTCATTGGTACAGCCTTGCGTAATTTTAAATTCCTTAGGAAACTAGCACGTGGACATGTGGGTCCTTACTAATTCTTTAATTCCCTAGTGTGATTTAATCTAAGAAAGCTTGAAACTATCCAAGATTGTGCACATGTGAGCATGTATGGGCCCGTTACAAAACCTTTAAACTTCCCTAGTGTTTTAATCTAAGAAAGTAAATTTCAACACTATCCTATCTTTGTAGCATGTGGGCATGTATGGGAACTTACAATTTTAATATGTGTTTGAAAAATAAACTAAGAGGAGTCCCAAGGGGGTTGTCATCCTCTCCTAAAGATTTTGTCTTTTTAAGGGAGATGAAATTTTCACTCAATCATTTTTTTGATTCTCAAGATCACTCTATGGTGCGAGAGAAGAGCATACTAGATGATTGATCTCCAATTTTTGGTCCCAATGCAAGTTTTATATGTGATATAAAATGATTCCAACTTAACTTTAATCAAAGAAATCCATCCATGTGGAAAAATGAAAGAAAAAAGAGGAAAAAAATTATGATTTTAACCCCCCAAGTGCCTATGTTTTGACTAATCCCTTTATATGGAGAGGGAATTTAAGTGTGGTGTAGATTACAATGTGCATGGAATCAATTTTAAGAAGGCTATGGGCCCTCCACAGATCACAAAAAACTTTACAATGTGTAATTTTCTGAGCAGATGTGTGGGTCTCAGAGTAGACAAAGGCGCATGTGGCGCCAATGTGCAGGACAACAGTGACCTTTTGGCGCAGGTGTGCAGGATGCACTAAGCAGTATTGTGGATTTGGCACACGTGTGTTGAAGACACACCTGTGGATTAAAAAACCCATGCACATCTGTTACACGACCGTGAAGAAAATTCCAGATGAAATTCTCTCAACTCAGCTTTGAATTAGGATTTTTGCAGGTTGTCTTGGGCCATTTATGGTATCTGCAAGTTAAATAAACAAAAAGAAGAGATGAAATAACCCAAATGGGGGAGGAAATTGATACCTTTCCCTTGTGGAGTCGCCAATCTTTTGTGTCTCCTTTGTCACCTAAATGAGAAAAATGAAGACGCTTACAAGCCCAGTTGGGTTAGCTAGGCAAGACAATAGTGAATGCAAGAGTTAGAAACATCAAGCATATAATATAAACAAAAGACTAAACTAAGAACAATAAAATAAATTAAACTAGAGTGCATAAAGACATTAGAACAAGAAATAAACAACATTCATGCCACCAATGGAAAGGATTGTATTAGTGGAAAGAAAACACCAAAGAGAAAGGGAGACTTATGGGTCCCCTCTTCCTCCAAGGGAGGGCTCTTGAACCCCCAAATATTGAGCTCTTCTTACAACTAGCAAACTTGAAGGAAATGGTGAAAAAATCCCAAGATCATTCACTCAAGAGGTGATGTGAATAGCTCAAATGAAATGATGCTTGTATGCTCTTGATAAGGAAAGAGGATCCTCCAGGAGAATATAGGCAACATAAAAATACAAATTAATTTCTTGAATATGTAGTGCATCCATGGCCTCTTTTTATAGCATAACTTTGAGGCATTATTCAACCAACTGTTAGTGTGAACAAGGGGTCTTTTAGGGCACCCTTAGGTCTTTGACTAGCCCCCCATTTGGATTCAGTCGAGATTTGGGTGTCAAATCGACTTGGAAGCTGAACCAGAAGTGGGTGGAAGGCCGACCAATATCATAAATAAGTCGTTCTAAGCGATGCAAGGTTTTTTGCATCCACAATCGCGCATCGTGCACATGCGCGCTTTTCTTGCATTTATGGATTGTGCATGTGCGCTTTTCTTGCGTTTCTGGATTGCGCATGTGCGCGTGCTCCTTGTGTAGTCTTAGTGCATGCTAATTTTATTACCGGTTGTATAGTTTTGGACCTTTTAGAAATGCATATTTTGGTCCATGGATGAACTAATAGATGTTTGGAGATGTTGGATTTCTGTAACCATTTGCGGACGAAATTTCAATGATAACAGTCTTCATAAAAGCTTGCAACTAATTGGGTCCAAGCAATATACCCTCTATGTGAATTTTTACATCATTGCAACCATTTCGATTGTTCAAAATCCAAATAAAGGACATCGATATGAAGTTTGATCAAGTCATTAGTGATGCCATGCAAGTAGAAATAATGTTCCATTTGAGTTACCCAGCACGTGGGGTCTGATCCATCAAATTTGTTCACCTCAAATTTGGGAAGATGCAGTTCACGAGTAAGGGGGTTAGAATGAAATTACATGGAATGGAATGAGTCAGTACCCTCATGGTGTGAAGGTTTTTCAGAGGAGAGAGGACCGTGGGATTTACTAATCACTACAGTCAAATTTTCCATGGATGTAGAGAGGGTTTCCATTTGGGAGATCTAGTAATTAATGGTATAAATAGTTGAAGTTCGGTGATATCTTTCATGGTATGGTCCTGGGCTTGGCCCAAGGTAGTGAGACATTTTTCAAGATATTGGTTGCAGGTGTGGGCCATCTAAGAGGTAAGAGGTAAATAATATGGCTAGTGGCTCCATACAAAAGGACTTATGAGAGAGTGGTATCACTACTATCCACGGAAAGAGAAGAGTCGAGTGGCATAGGTCCCAAATAAGGGTATTTGGGGGGGTGGGTGGGTCTGCAAAGAAAAAGGCTTATGAGAGAGGGGTACCATGGTGATCAATGCGAAGAGAGGAATCCAATGGGATATGTCCCAAATAAGGGAGTCAGTGGGACCACTATTTTGTTTAACTCTTGTGGAGTTATACTCTTGTTTGAATAATACTGCAGTAACAGAATGCCCAAAATATTAATAGGTAAAATTGTGTAGGATTTTCGCAACCTGGATGCAGGAAGCAGAGTTGCACACATTCGATGTGAAAAATTTCCACTATGCTTTTGTTATGTTATGTTCCAATAGAAACGGTTAGGGTTTTCAGCATTCTTACAAACAAGGGATTTCCTTGTGTTATAGCTCTCTGATATACCGATGGGGTCCAACATTAGTACTCAAACTAATATCTTAGGGATCTAACTAAGGAATCTTAACCATACCCTTAGTCATACTACTTGATTACCAAGGCACACAAGAGTAGTCTTCTCGAGTGTTTCTCTCGATGCCACTATAGAAATCAGGTGGTCAATTGGTTGATCTACAAATGGTTTCAGGAGACCTATGGGACTCCCTATATACCCAAGCATACATGGGAGTGAATTCCCATGTACAAGTGATGTCTAATGCGGTACTGCTTGAAGGGGTACCAATAGGGGTTATAGAGGTTTCCAAACATGTGGAACAATGTGTTTCGAGTAACCACGTGAAACCTTTTGTATTTCCTATGTGTATTCTTCCCCAACCACAGTTTTAACCACTGAACAATAGATCATTGTGATTTAAAGACATTGGCACACATCTCCATCCTAAAAAATATTGTTTCTAAAATTATGTAGAGGAAAGTGCATCGATACCACTTGTAAGTTACTAGAACGAAATATGCTTAGAAAAAATACAATTGTTATCACAATTGTTAGCAGAAAGAAAGAAACAGTAAGCATAATGAAACAATTGATGCAAAATATTATACCTTTATTATCTTGATATAAAATTTCACTTGCCTCTTTAAGGTGGAAACCTCCAACAAAGAAAATATCAAGTATAAATAAATTCACAAGACAAACATTTTCCATGCTTTCTACCCCTATTTATACTATTTCTATATTCTAGAGAACATTTTAGAGGAAGAACTTTCTAAAGGCTGAACCTTGTAGTATGTCTTATAACATTAGACATTTTCACATGATTACATAGACCTTATTTACTAATATTATCCTTTATTACATATAAAAACATTCTATATATTTGAGGGGTTAGGAAGGTTAGGACAATAACATTTTCCTATGACTCAACTGCATCTCTTATCAACCAAAGGGATATGACCTCACTCTCTACAACTCTACTACCACTACATCTAGTATCCTCTCTTGATACCTCGTTCTCAAGCTCATGTCTCTTCAACGACCTTTCCACTCCTTTGCCTCTGTCTGGCACAGTTATTTCTCCCACACATCCTTCTAGCGCCACTCCTCTTCTTTTCATCTCAGATTTTGCTACGTGTCTGTCACCCCTTGTTCTCTCTTATATGTTTATGTGCTCAATCCACCTTCTCAACTTGAATCTCCTTGAGCATCTCTCAACTCGTTTTCTTCTCTGCTCTTCAGGATCCATTATTTTATCACCTAATCTCATATTCTTGTGGATCCCTTCTATTGGATATACTCTTTCCTTCATCTTCTTTGTCTCCCTCTTCTTTTCATTCCCTCCCCNCCCCCCCCCCCTACACTAGGGGTTTTACTCTACCATCCTAACAGGATCCATACACATCATCCCCTTCTTTACAAACAATATCTTGATCCACAACAAGATTTCCTCCAGTAGTCTCCTTCTAAGGCCGGCTACAAACTTTCTATCAATTCTACGAAACAATTTGTTGCATTCAATAGTAAACTCAATAATATATCCCTCCCTAACTCGTTTGAAAAATAATTCAATAGCTCTAGTAAAGTTTTTATCGAAATATCTCAATCGAGTTAGGGTTCCTTGGTCCCAAAAAAAGCATTCATGAGCTCACCACACAAATTTAATCTATGTTTTCCTCTTTAACCATTCATACAATACACAGGGAAATTCAACAAAAAATATTTCATGCAAATCTATATAGATGTACCTTTGTTTCCATCATTTCAGGTTGATATGTGGATTCTCGGTCTCTTTTTGCACGAACTCATCTTCTTTCTCAGTGAGCCACTCTTCTATCTCTTCCTTTGAAGGTTTCCATGTCATGTTCGTTCTTTAACATGTAGCACAAAACCATCTAGTCCTAACAATGAAACCAATTGTTTCCTCAGGGTTTTAGACCCAAGGTTCGGAAGGCTTTACCAACAAATAACCCATACGCATCGACATATTCAATATTCAAGAATTGAATAAGGTCTGACCTGAGACGCCATGAGAATCACATAGACCTAAGGTTTGTGCAACTCATGAAGGAATAATACAAATAAGAGACATTTAACTCACAACCATACAATCAATTCACATTCATTCATAACATCCATCTTAGTGTTGTGTAGAATAAAACATAACATGCATATATTCATACTAAAATACATAATATCTAGAGACAAATATGCTTCATTATTCATTCATTAATATCAAAGTCATTCAGATACATCTCAGTACAAAAAGGGTTGTAGCCTGCTCAAAGTGCATTTAGAGTAAAAAAAAGACTAATTATATGTTCAAATATCGATCTACTTTCTCTCTCATGTATTACAACTCTAAACATACAATAAATCTCTAGAAATGAACCATAACCGATCAACCAACCCTTACATATTCACATGCATTCCTTTTATCTCTACAAGAGCATGGAAATGATAACAAACTTTCCAACTCACTAACAAACTCATTCATGAATAGTAAATTTGTTACAAAATGGTTACAATCATTACAAACTATCTTCGAGGATTTGACATGTATGAAATTCCTTGTACGTGTTGGTTGTGGAGCCTGATTATCTTCCTGATTCATAGGTTTTTTTTTTCAGCCGTGTTTATTCCCCATGAAGACTTTACACCCTGGAAGATTGTACACCCCTCCACGCGGGGGAGTGCATGGGGGGATTTCCCCCCCTGTGGGGTCCAGGGTAGCTATCCCCCCGACTGGGGGATCCAAGGGCAAGGGAGGGTTCGGGGGCGAAGCCCCCAAAGGAAAATTTTCCTTGTAAATGTATATTGTAATTTCATAGTAAATTTGGATCGTTCATTATAAGGTCGCAGATCTGACAGTAGAAGTTATGTTTGGTTTTTTTTCCCTAGAAACAAACCCTCTTTTATGAGGGAAATGTATTGCGGCTATGTATCATTCGAAAATATTGTATTCTGAGAGAGGATACTATGAGATAAAGAAGAGGAAGTTAGAGCGGGTGTGTTGGATGTTGTATCCCTTCATTTGCTAGATAATAAAAGGAAGGACCTGAAAATTTATTTGGTGGACGTAGCCCACACTGGGTGAACCATGTATATCTGTGTCTCTATTGTATTTTGTATCTTTTGTGTTTTATTTTTGCATTTGTTTTTATTTTATTGCTCCGCAATCCTATTTTTCTAACAACACACAGTACAAAGCTAGTTAGCACACATAGTGGAAAATTGGTCAATGTAGGTGTTGAATCTTGGCACCATGAAGTACAAAAATCACGGTGCATACAGTAGGAAACTTGTGGCACATGCGTGGTCCTACCAAAGCCTTAGGGTGCCAACAGGCCTTGACCAATAGTTCAAAGAAAGGTCACAACTCAATCTGTGGATCATATTCTTGAGTGGACTTAGATTCCTACATAGAATGGGAACATTGTTTATTTGAACAAGGATTCCTACATTGATATTTATGATGAGATTCTTGTTGATGCACTTGTTGTATGATTGATTTGAAACAATTTTAGTTATTACTAAACATGAACTTATTTATTTTGGACTATTAAATTTTTTGAAGTTGTAGAAGGAAATTGTTTTAAATGCATATATATGTATTTTTTGTTATTTACGTTTGGATGATGATGAAAATGGATACTTTCCTTGTTGTCTAATTTTTCTATTATCTAAACACAATTTATTGAAAACACATAATGAAGGATATTATTATTTGAATGAAGCTCCAACACGTTATTTCTTGTTGAGGCTAGGAAATGTGCTCATTATTTTAATGGTTGAGCCCATAGTTTTCCTAGGCACCTAAACCCACATTTGACCTAGGTGACCTTCCAACTACCATCCATCCAAAAAATTAATATTATTATTTCCAAACTTATTTTGATAAATTCAAGAGGTAGTATGTTCTTTCAACTGCAATCCTGTCTTTTATATAAGGAGGACAAGGAAACTTGAATAAAAGGGGAGAAAACATTAAGTATTCTTGATTTCTACACATGAAATTCAATCCCATGTTGTATTAATTTCTCAAGTAGCTCAATAGATTCTTATAACAAGATGATGGATTACAATAGAGTTCAAGCATTAGGGTGAAAGCAAGAGTAATTTATTTAGAAGGTAATTTTTTGTTTTATGTTATGTACATTTTTATCCATCATTTGAAGACTAACACAATCATGTATGTACATTCCTTTTAGAAAATCTTGGTGTTTATCCCCCAAAGAGTGTTCGTTGATTGAGGCTTTACCTATTTGATTTATTTGTTGTTACAAGTGGCATATGATTTCGAAAACATCCTTGATGCAAGAGCATCAAAGTCATCCTAGGGATGCCACGGTGAAGGTGGTTGTGGAACGTGACAGTGTTGCTATGGTAGTGATTGGTTGTTGTAGGAAATGAATGGATATAAAATGTGATAGGATGCAGAAAGTGATAACATTGTTGTAGATTGTAATAATGTTGTAGAATGTGACAGTGTAGTAGATGGGAGAGCTATTGCATGATGGACACATGGACATGTTTCTTTGGGATTGTTGTGTTTCTACAGAGGACAAGTGCATGGGAGGAGACATTGATATTGGTCACGTTTTTCATGAAGGAAACTTGGGAGAAGGTGAACCGTTATAGAAGGAGAGGGCCTATTGAGGAAGGAGTGCATGGTTGTGTGGAATCCGGAAGGTCACACTGCAGGAGAAGACATTCTGAGAAGAGGATGAATTTGAAGAAAAATATGAAAGGGCATGAGGATTCCATTAGGAAGACGAAGAAGAATAGTTTCCAAACATAAATAAACATAGTGTCATGTAGTTGGAGAAGAGCTTGCAAGAAAAAGAAGGATCGCGCGAGGAAGAAAGAGAGAAATGGTTGAGGTTGTTATGGCCTCTATCCTGACAACCCAACGAAATTGTAAGATTATATCTAGCCATGGAGCATGTGTGATTTATTTTATATTAAAATAATTAGGATGAATGAATCATGGGATTTGGTATCAATGAATCATTTTATATTAAAATGAATAAAAGAATTAGAATGATTTGGTATGGATGAATCATGTATGATGTTATCTTGTTGTGTTATTGGCATGAATGGATGAAATTTAAGTTCTATTGTTGAATGATTAAATCCTAGAAGAGAATAGTTCCATCGTGATATTGTTGTGCAGGTGGCATGGGTCTCTATAAGTTCATGCTTGGTTTTGTTGATAACCTACAGGTGGGCGCAGATTCTTTGGAAAAGCCATGTATGGACTAATGATTCTTTCTATATGTGGGAGGATCCCTGGGTTTGTGAACTAACCCTTGATCACAGGATTGAGAAGTACATTTTGGTTATGAGAGCTCAATGTAATATGCTCTTTGAATGAGTATTGTTGTATGAGTAAGAATCTGAGAATAAAGAGTTATCTCTGATCATAGAAGTGTGTTTGCATCCCATAGATATAAGAGGTCTACATATGGGGATGTTTCCCTGGTTTATAAGCTAATCATTGATTTCAAGATTGGGTAGCACAACTTGAAGGGTGATGTTGCGGTGAAGGTAGCATAGAGAGGTTATGAATATAACTACTATAGAATGCATTATATGGGTTGTGACTCTCGAGTTGCATCAAAAGGAAACCCTTGAGTTTCAACAAAAGAAACCTGTGAGTTACAGTAGAAGGAATGGCTGAAAATCTTGAGTTGCAACAAAAGGAAACCCTTGAGTTGCAGCGAAAAAAAACTCTCAAGTTGCAACAAGAGAACGTGTTGTAGACTGATTAGTACAGACTGGTGTTCTATAGTGTTTATTTTCTTGTGCTACAGGGGAGTAGCCATGGTTGTGTGATAGAAGAGAAGGCATTGGTAGATGTTCAACCCTAAGGGTTGTAACATTTCTCTATGCAAAGAAATATGTGTGATGAAATTATGCAAAAGAATATTGAGAGTAGTTTCCTTCCCAATATTTTGCAAGAGAATGAGTTTTCGTTGCATATGTACTATGTCTGCGGGGGGGGTGGATCCTCTCTCTGCATCAATCCCCCTTGTTGGGAGCCTAACAAGTTATCTAGCTTTGTATTGGGTATATTATCATTTGATTTTGCAATCAAACATTATTTCAATAAAGATCATCATTATGGGCATATCTTCTACCTCTCTTGGTATTTTATATTGTTATTCAATTTTTCTTTCTTTTGCTTTAAAAAGGTTGTATTCCATACCATCTGCTTTGTTATTTTTGTGTAAAATTCCTTAGATAGATGTTTTTTATATTGTAAAGATGCATTCCATGAATGCTTTGCTTTATTAGTTTATTTAATTTTAGCATTTATTTATCTAGTAGGTTTAATTTTCATTTAAAGTTGAATTTGTCTGTAACCTAAGGTTCATATTAAAATTTATTTTGCAACCATTAAGCAGATTTAGTACCCGTAAGGTGGAAGAGCTCCACTAGGATTTTTAACAAATCAATTTTCTTATAAATAATTGGTATTAGGGCTCAAAGAAACTTGGGTGTCATTTCCCTTTTCCCTTTGAGAAGTTTCCAACCACAATGAGCAATTTACATTGGTTTTGGTTTAGTTAGTTCAAAATCTCTATAATTATGTCATTCGTCGTCACATCAAAGTCGTGGAAAATTAGAATCATCTGCAATACATCTTAAGATGAAGACTAATCAATGGTAAGTTTTCCCACTAACTAGTTATCCTCCAAGAGTTTGACCTCAAATTTGCCACTCCCAAAAGAAAGAAGAATTTATTCCTCTTTGAGTTCATCACTAACCTACCTACCACTGTGGTTGAACTATTTGTAAGTAATGATTTCCTCAATGATCATCTCTTTCTTTTATCATTGGATAATCGATGATCTGGTGATATCCTAGTCTATCTTCATGTACAAAAGTTTGTTCCTCATCTCTCTAATGATGACCAATAGTGCATTATCCACTAGGCTCTTTATTATGTCTTTGGTGATGTTCTTTAT
>ML788190.1:558472-578988 GCA_009831015.1 Picea engelmannii | reverse complement strand
TTACATTTGTCCTGCACTTTTATAAAGTTTCCCAGTCTAAGAACTCTCACGGAACTATGCATTAAGTCCAATTTTGATGTTGATATATCTAATAGAGCCTTATTATTTTCACTCAACCATATCCCTTTGATCTCTGGAATTTCCTGCATGACATATTAAATATAATTGAGTGGTTATCATATAGACATATGAAACAAAATTAATCTATTTGATCTCTGGAATTTCCTGCATGACATATTAAATATAATTGAGTGGTTATCATAATCATATAGAAATATGAAACAAAATTAATTTATTGAATTCATACCTTCTCATTTAGAAGCTCCTTAACTTGGTTTCCATTGGTGAATGTAAATCTCGTTCCCTTTGTCTTTTGGAGACCCATTGATAAAATGACATCGTGTACAAAGACAACCCCATTTGTGCCTCTCGTGACAAGTGCTCTACTTTTCAGCATATCCAATTCAATCTCTCCCACAATATTTGCAAGTGTGTCCCAGTCCCATCCTTTGAAAAAGGAGCAAATGTCCAGAAATGGATCTTTCAGTATCTCAGGCAGATAGTTGTATGTGAAGAGGTAGGACTCTATTTAGATAAAATATGCTAAACAAACAACACAGTGAGGCTATGCTCACTTCTCTATTATTCAATGAAGACGGATTACATCATTATATAGGAAAAGAATCTACCGAGTCGGTTACATGCAAACCAAAGACAACTAGACTCTTAACTATGAACTGACTCTTAACATGCCTACAACTGACTCTCACAACTGAAGCTTATAACTGGTGCTTACAACTGGCGCTTACAATTGGCGCTTACTCCATTATTTCCAAGTCTCCCCCTTAATGGAGAATGGATTGAATTCTACACCTAACATCTCCCTAAACAGTTCAAACTTAATCTTTCCAAGAGGCTTAGTGAAAATATCCGCAGCATTTTCACTAGTATTACAATACATAAGAGCTATTTCATTTGACTGCAACTTTTCTCGAACAAAATGAAACTGAGCTTCAACATGCTTTGTCCTTGCATGAAAAATTGGATTCTTCGCGATATTGATTGAACTTTGATTATCACATCTAATCATCGTAGGTTCCTTTCGTTCTTCTCCAACATCTTGAAGAAGTCTTCTTAACCAAACAACTTCACAAGTTGTTGCACGCAAGGATTTATATTCTGCTTCAGTAGAAGACAAAGATACAATAGGTTGTTTTTTACTGCTCCATGAAACAACCCCGGATCCAATGTTGAACACATATCCAGTGGTTGATCTTAGATCATCCAAATTGCCAGCACAATCAGAATCTAAATAACCTATCAACTCAACATTAGATGCATCAGTATATTTAATACCATAATCAAGTGTACCTTTTAGATACCTGAGTACTACCTTTGTTGCATTCCAATGGCTTTCATGAGGTTTCACCATGAACTGACTTAACACACTCACAGAATATGAAATATCAAGTCTGGTTGTGGTGAGATAATTCAGACTACCCACCATCTGTCTATACACAGTGCCATTCACCTCCTTCGAACCATCATCACAAGAAAGTTCTACATTCTGTTGCATGGGAACATTGGAAGACTTACACTGATCCATTTTAAATCTCTTAAGTATTTATTTGATATACTTACTCTGACAAAAAAAAGTTTGGCTTGCATTTCTCCAAACTTCAAGACCTAGGCAATAATTTAATTCACCAAGATATTTTATTTCAAATACCTTTGATAACTACTCCTTGATTTCATCAATTAACTTCTCCGCATTTCCTGTAATTATTAAATCATCAACATATAATGAAATCAATACTATATACCCCTGTTCATCAAATTTGGTATACGGATTTGGATCACTTTTTCTCCTCATAAAACCCTGTTGAAGAAAGAAAGAGTTTATATTTTCATACCATGACCTAGGTGCCTGTTTTAGTCCATACAATGTTTTCTTTAACTTACACACTAAGTGTTCTTGCCCCTTTTCAACAAACCCTTTAAGTTGAGTAAGGTAAACCTCTTCCTTTAACTCACCATTCAAAAACGCAGATTTAACATCTAACTGATGCAGCTTCCAATGGTACTTTGTAGCTAAAGCAATTAACATTCTGATAGTATTCAATTTAGCTACTGGTGCAAATGTTTCAGCATAATCAATACCTTATGTTTGTGAATACCCCTTTGCCACCAGTCTAGCCTTATACTTATCTATACTACCATCTGATTTAAACTTGGGTTTGTATATCCATTTGCATCCAATGGGCTTCTTATGTTTAGGCAACTCAGTCAATTCCCAAGTATCGTTTTTCATTATAGATTCATATTCTTCCTCCATTGCATTTCGCCATTCATCATGTTCATTAGCTTCATCAAAACTCATGGGTTATATGACATTTGAAATGATACTCATTAGGGCATAGTCTTTATACCTCTCAGGAAGCCGAATCTGTCTTGAAGATCTTCAAAACTGATTATCTTCCTCCCCACTTTGTGAAAATCTGTCTTCACCTCTGGGTGAACTGTGACTGCTTGAATTGTCCATATCACTAAGTCCTTCTTGTTGCTGTTGCTGCTGTCGCTGCAGGGATGGATTCTGCTGTGTGGGCTGTTGCTGATCTTCTTTAACTCCTTCATCAAGAAGTCTTTGCCATTCCTCATGACTGTTGTCATCATGATTTCCTGCTTCCTGCTCATGGAAAAGTACATATCTACTTGCAAAAACTTTGTGAGTAGCAGGATCAAACAGTTTGTATGATTTAAATTCATAACAGTACCCAATGAAAATACATTTAATGGCTTTATCATCCAACTTCCTCCTATTCTCCTTTGGAATATGAGCAAAAGCCTTACACCCAAATACTTTCAAATTATGAACTGCAGGTTTGGAACCATACAATGCTTCGAAAGGAGTAACATTATCAAGACACCTCGTTGGACTTCTATTCTTTAAATAAACTGTAGTATTTATGGCTTCAGCCCAAAATGCATTTGAGAGATTATTACCTTTCATCATACTGTGTGCACACTCTACCAAAGTTCTGTTTTTCCTTTCGGCGACTCCGTTTTGTTGTGGAGTGTGAGGTACTGTAAATTGTTGTACTATTCCATTATCTTTGCAATATTTGTTGAATTCCCCTGATTTATACTCTCCTCCTTGAACTGAATGGAAGATTTTGATGGATTTTCCTGTCTGCTTTTCCACTATGGTTTTGAATTCCTTAAAGTACTCGAAAACATCACTTTTTCGTCTAAGGAAGTAAACCCATGTGTATCTCGTGCAATCATCAATAAATAACAGAAAGTAAAATGCACCTCCTAAAGACCTAGTCTGCATAGGCCCACAAACATTAGTATGCCCAAAATCTAACACAACTCTCTTTTTCTTATCAGGATTAGAGGGGCATTCATCTTTGTGCATCTTTCCTAATGCACATCCATCACAAGCAACCTTCTTGTTCTTTAACATGGGATGTCCTTCAACCATATTATTTTTCTGTAATAACAATAAATCAGGATGATTAATGTGTCCATACCTTTGATGCCAAAGAATCTCTATTGGCATAGTTGCAGAAGTCAGTGCATGATGTGATTTGTTGGTAACATCAAATTTGTATAGACCTCCTTCTCTAACTCTCGTTGCAACAGTTTGGAAGTGGTCCAACAGATACTTCACTATGCAATAATTCTTGAAGAATTCAACCTTCAAGTTATGATCTGTAATGGTGGACACAGAGATCAAATTTTTCTTTATTCCTGGCACATACACCACATTGCGAATGTGACGAACAATACCATTCAACAATGTCACAGGAATGTCTCCATATCCCTTAATCTGATGAGCGCATTCATCTCCAAGATATATGTTGTCACCATTTTGTGTTTGTTTAAAATTAGCATACCAATTTTTATTACAAGTCATATGTACTGATGCTCCAGAATCCACAAACTAGGCATCGGAATCATCCATTTCAGCAGATAAAGAAATGTTAGACACAAACAGCCTAAGATCCCATGAGTCAAAATTTGGGGGTTCATCAATATCATCACTAGCAATAAATAATCTGAGATCTTGATTTGAATATTTTTCTGCATAATGACTTGATTGTGTTCTAGGTTTATTCCTAGCCTCATCACTTTTCTTCTTATGATAGTCTTTAACCATATGTCCAGGTCGACCACAATAAAAACAACTCTTAGACTCATTCATGTCAGATTGCATACCTTGATTTGGAGATTGTCTTCTCTGCAATGAACTGCCTCTCTGCCATGAACCGCCTCTCTGCTATGAACTACCTCCTCTACCTCTTACTCCTGATCTCCCTCTCGCAGATCTATTATTTGACCACAGTGCCAAATCTTTACTCTGAGGCTTTAGATTCCCGCACCTCTCTTTCTTTTGCAACAAAATACCTATCAGTTCTTGAAATGTAGGAGGTTTCTCCCTCGCTGTGAGACCTGTTATGAACATATGATAATCTTCTAGCATACCATTTAAGGTAATAGTCACTAGATTAGTGTTGGAAACAGTTTCCCCTATATTTACTAGCTTGTCTTTCACCTCTTTAATGCGACTCAAAAATGAACTAACAGATTCATTTCCATCCATCTTAATGCCTAGCAATTTAGTTTTCAGGAACAAAATGTGATTTGTGTTACTAGTTTCATACAATGCTTTAAGCGTTGTCCATATTGTAGCAGAGTTGTAGCTTCTCTAATATGTGGAATTATGCTATCTTTAACAGACATGCGCAACAATACCTTTGCCTTGTTTTCACACTTATCTTAATCTTGGATCTGTGCTACTATCACACTGGCAGCCACATCAGGTTTCAGTTTAGTTCCCTTCGCAATGTTTCAGACACCATAGCCCTCCATGAGCATCTGCATCTTGAATTTCCAGTTAATGAAGTTCGAGCCATCTAGCTTGTTGGCTTCATTGAGGTAGGTCTCTGCCAGCGGATTCGTCATTGCTGCAAGATATTCTCTGCAAGTAAATCACCAAGGATATGCAAATTTCTGTCGAGTTGTCTCCTGTGTTGAGCAGTCCGTCGCTCTACCTTCAGATCCACTGATCCAACTCTATCTCTGTTCTCATCTTAAATCATGCATGCATGCACCCACCTTTAAATCATAACACCACCTCACATGCATATATCAACTTTTAAATCATGCATGCACCTTAATATCCAAAATATCCTCCTTTTTTTTTAAACTTTAATATCCCACATTAAGCTTAAACTTCACACATGCATCCACTTAAAAAAAAAAAAGTGAATAACTCACTCTTCACTTAATAAAAAGTATCCACCTTTTTTAATAAGAAACTAAAACTATAACCATGCAAAACTCCACTTTAATATAAAAAATTTATAACTCCCTCACGTTTTGTAAAATTTAACCCCTCCACTATTGGCATGCATAAGAGAAAGTGTGGCAATCTTTTTTTAATAAAAAAAACTCACGCAAACCTTAACACTAGTTTTTCTTTCAGGATGATACAATTCTCACGTGGCCTCCCTTAAGAACCCACACACCAGATCTAATTAGGATGGGCTCTATGTGCGGTTTGATAGATCCAATCATATAATATTGGATTTCCAAACTTGAAGCTCACGCTTCTAACAGACTTAACTCAGATTTGCTCACGACCTGTGCAAATATAAATTTCCGTACTTCAAACTCATGCAAATTGTTGACGGCCCGACATCCAAACTTGTGATTCAAGCTCACATTGAACCCAAGCTGGAAAAAAAAACGTTCCTTATGCTATCCACACGGCCCGCGTAGACACAAGGGTTTCCGCAACTCACCTTGTTGTAGACTGTGAAAATCGCACTTCACTCTCGTGGCTCTGATACCAAGATAAAATATGTTAAACAAACAACACGGTGAGGCTATGCTCACTTCTCTATTATTCAATGAAGACAGATTACATCCTTATATAAGAAAAGACTCTACCAAGTCGGTTACATGCAAACCAAAGACAACTATACTTTTAACTATGAACTGACTCTTAACATGACTAGAACTGACTCTCACAACTAAAGCTTATAACTTGTGTTTACAACTGGGGCTTACTCCATTATTTCCAAGTTATTTTCCCAATTTGACTGTCCCATTTTTCTTTTTCTTTCATCAATATTCTATAAGATTTTTGTTTATCCTTTTCTTGGCATATGAATCCTCCTACTAGTTCCAAAAGTTTTGGAATTCCACCATATGATTGTACGATCTCGTTCAATTGGGTAGAATTTATTTGCTTCTCCGTGTCTTCTGTCTCACGATATATTTCTCTCCCCAAAAGATGCATAGCTTCTATATCAGGAAGGCCTTTCACAGCATAGACTATGGTTTTCATTTTTAACGCTCTACGCACATCTATGTCACGTGCAGTGAGAAGCAACCTCACCTTCGTAGATTTACTCATATCCTTGGGCAAAAGCTACCCAAGGTCTTCCTTGTTTACCGAGGCTTTGAAGAACCTGTAATCAGTCAATGAAATTCTATTAAAACCCTGATTTTACCGTATTGAACACGGGGAGACGTAAATTATGATAATGGCAAAAGTTTGAGTTGTAATGTGCCTTCATTGTACTGCTATTTTAGTAAAATAGTCTTTATGGTTGGAATGTTTCCATTTATTAGTAATGATTATTTAATTTTAATTTTAAGGTAGAAAGAAACTTGATGTGATTTATTTTTTTTCAAGGACAAAGAGTCATATAATATGTATTTAGTTATTTTATTATTTTATTAGTTTAAAAACATGTGTTTTTTTTTCTTTTAAAGTATAGGTTAAAATTTAGAGGGGTAGGGTATGTATACTTCTCTAGAATTTAGCATTTAGTAGTCAAATCTTTGAGTGAAGAGAGTTCCTTATATTAAAAATAACAAATAACAAGAGAGTTTCATATACCAATTTGACATCTAACTTAATTGAATTTCATATACCAATTTGTGATGTCAGACTTAAAGGTGACCATAAAAATAAATTATTCTTATTGTTATTTAAAATTTATACTTTTAAAAAGAAAATTTATTTAAAATTTAAAACCAAAAAAAAACAAATTAAATAAACAACTTTGAAATCTATCATTTTAAACAGCAAACACATGCTATTAATCATTAAATTTATTTAAAGATTTAAAATAAAAAAGTTAACTAACCAAACGTTAAGTTAGGTAAAATTAGAGAATTATTAGTATGTTTGAGAATTGGGCGGGGGGGGGAGCGAGAATACCATTTTCAAAAACCTGCAACTTATTTGTGGGTGGTCTTTAATGGCGGGGAGGAGTATACTGGATGGACTTGGGGGGGGACTATACACCATTAGGAGGAGCTTTTTTGTAGTCTATCCCAATTTGTTTTTCTATAGATTTGGGAGCTCTGAAATATACCATTTTCATCTTGGGTGCTTTTGTTTATTCGTTGGGAGTTTTAGTTAGTTCCAAGCTTGTTTTTCCTCTGGGACGTGGTGCTAGAACTATTTTTGGAGAGCCTCTGTACTTAGTGTGATCCATTTGGCGAGGAGTGGTGTATATTCTCTGTTTATTGCGGTTGATGGGAGATTTATTGGTGTGTCACTTCAGGCTGTTACATATCTATTGTATTTACTACTCACATAATTGTCTCTTGGGGAGAGTGTAGTATCCCTAGTTTGAATCCATGTGCTGCCCTTAGTGGTAGTCAGGTGGCATACTTTTCCTTGAGCCAGCTCTCAATATGATGGAAGCTGTTGTCAATGCATTGATGAGTGCAGTTGACGAGGCAGCCTGGGAGCAGGCAGGGCTCTTTAATGAGTTTGACGCTACATTTACTTCACGTCATCCCAACTTTACTACCCCGAGATTTACCTCTGGTGCTTCACATTTCCAAACAATGAGTAAACATCTTCATGATCGTTCTGGTTTTGAGCAGTCTAGACCTTATCCTTCAGGTTTAGCTGGTCCGTCGGGTGAGCATAGAAATAGGGATGGTGGAGGAGAGTCACAACATGGATGTTGTTTTACTTCTTCTTGGCAGACTACCAGGAGGCAGTGGCTACCTATAAGAGTTCGACGAAAAATGGTTTTAGGAGACGATTTAGGTCTGGAGGAGGCAGTGAACCTGGCCTTAATGGCCCTGGTTGGTAGGTATTCATATCGTTCACTTTGTATTACTCCTCTAAACGCTTGGGTGAAGGCGAACTGGGCGCCTATCCTTGGCTATACACCGGATGTGTATTTTCTTCCTCACGGTTGGATGGATTTTAGATTTCATTCCTCAGATGATGTGGAGAAGATTCTTAGTAGGACATGGTCCTTTGACACTGGTAGTATGATGCTCAAGAGATGGAGGATCTCTTTTAAACCTGTGCATGATTATTTCCAGTGTCGACATTTTGGGGTTTTTCTCCCTGTGATACCTTTAAATCTGTGGAATAAGAAGGAACTTACGGTGATTGGGAATGATTTGGGTAGATTTATTGTTATGGATGATAGCCTACTGTGTGCACCAGACCATAAGCTCATTAGGGTGTTGGTGGAGGTGGATATACACAATGTGTTATTGGAAAATTTAGAAATACAGTGGAGGGACCAATATATTGTTCAAAATCTTGACTACTTGGGCATACCCTTTCGTTGTTCACTCTGTCGCTGGACGGGACACCTGAGGAGCTCTTGTCAGGGTTTAGCAAGTGAGGAAGAAGAGTCAAAGTTAGATAATTCCCGCCTGAGGAAGTCACAGAGGATTGAATCGCTAGAGTTCTATTCGAATGTTAGGGAAGTTACTTGTCCTGCCTCCTCATATTCTCTGATTGGTTCTGGCTCGAACACGTTGACTGGTAAGTTAAAAACCCACTATCCTAGTTTTTTTAACTCTCTCACTACCCTAGAAAAGATCACATTGGATAAATCATTTTTGTCGGGATCTGAACCTGTTTTTACTTCAGTAGCCCCCACTCAGAATGTCTTGAGGGTTCTGGGGATGCCATGACAGGACCAGTGTACCTCTGGGAGGGAGTTTACTCCTTTTGAGGTTCCTATCTTGCACTCGGTGGGTGCCACACCTCTCCATGACTTGGTAAGAGTCATCAACTCTCGGGAGGATCCTAATATATGTGTACATAGTTGATCTAGGTGGATATCGGTGGCCACCCACCTTTTCCAACTGACTCAAAATAGTTTTATGGCAATTTTGGCAATTTACTATTTTTAGTAGTTTTAACTTCCATGGCTATTTTAAGGGCCTAAATGAATGTTTTTCGAGATCAAGCTTCTCAATGATAGTCTAAGGCACAATTGATCCCTCAAAATAAATCTCCTCTACGATACCTTTCCAACGGGCTACCATATGCCTAAAACAGAGATCGTATGCAAAAGTTACGACCCCGGGAAGTTAATGTACTAACTTACCCAAACGGGGCCCACATGAATTTTGGCGCTTCATCTCCTAGGGTTAGGTTTTTGGATGTATAGGGTTTTGGGCATTCCAGTTTATTGTAAAAATGTCTTCAGAGCCTCATTGTAATCATCTTCTTGCGAATGTGAGTAGTCGTCACATCTCTTCTCAGAGATAAGCTGCCACCATTCTAGCGAGTCTTTCACTCTGCATTTTTACAGTCTCTGTACATTTATTTCATTAATAGAAATCGTGTATTAATGTATATATGTGACTCTTGTTACATTTCCGATATATCTTTGTTATATTGTTGTCTCTCTTGCAATATCTTTGAATATTTCGGTGTTATATCTCCGATCTCATTTTGTGCTGAAAATAATCTAGATCAGTGGTGTCAGAGCAGGCTGCTCTTGATCGTTTTTCAGTGCATGTCCCCGACGAGGTTCAAGTATAGCAAGTTCAGTCTCGAGCTTGTCTCTCTTGAGGACAATCATTCTCACACACCCAAGAAATCCTCAATTGCAGAAGAAAAGAAAAACAACGGAGAAAACGATCCTATAAGTTTGTTGCTTGAGCAAGCTCTCACGCAACAGAGGGACGAAATGATGGAGAATTTTTCCCACATCCTTCAATGCCTGCCGATAGCAACAGGTGTCATCAAGAGGCCACTTTGGAAGCACCTCACCTTTCAAGGTACAAGTTAATTTTGATATTCCTGTATTTGAAGGACAGATAGATGCAGAAGCCCTAGACAAATGGTTAAATATGCTAGAAGGTTATTTCTCTGTTCACAATTTTTTCGACAGAGAAAAGATCACCTTCACACTCCTTAAAGCTCTCCCTCGTGTCAAACATTGGTGGGAAACTTACTGGGAGAAAATTTCCATAAAGGAGTCTGGAATATATGGGGTCGACCCCACTTGGTATTTTCTTGTGGATGTGGTAAAGGAACAATATTACCTTGTTGGCAACTATGAGGACCAGTACATGAGATGGACCACACTGCAGCAAGAGAGGGGCCAAGCAGTTCCGGAGTTCACCAATGCCTTCCATACCTTGCGCACCAAGATGGGTATCAAAGACTTTGAACGACATTTGGTTTTGAAATATCGTGGGGCTCTACACAGATACATCAAAACTAAAATGGATTTTCTGGACATCTCATCACTCGGTGTTGCTTATCGATATGTTGTTAAAATCGAGTAGATATTTAAGCACCAGAACAAATGGGAGTTTGGGTCTGAAAATCCACAACAACGAAACTATGATAAAGATGGCCCTAACAAATAGCTTCCTGAAAACCAGTCTAAGCCACAGGAAAAGAAGGGTCACGGGAAGACAAAGAAGGACACCGAAAAAAGGTGTGATTTCCACAAAAGCCCCTAGCACAACACCGATGAATGTCGCTCAAAATAGTCATTGGTGGCCGAGATCAAAGACAAGGACCCAAACCCTGATTCAAAATTTGATTCTGAAAATATTGGCAAAAGACAGATCATCGACGCAAACCCCGCTGTTATTGCCGTGACCGCAACAATTCAACCAGAGGAACCAACAAATCCTGAAGAGGGGGAGCACCTTTTTCATTCATAGATGTGGGTGAAGGGGACCCCGCTGCATTTTTTTGTTGATAGATAAAGCTAGAAGAACCTCATCTCAGTAGAGGTCATCAAATAGTTGGGATTGTCGACAACACCACACCCACAGCCATACAACATCGGGTGGCTTCGCCAAGGACGAGATCTTTGTGTCAACCAGCAATGTCGATTGTCATACAGCATCCATCCCTTCAAGGATGAGGTATTATGTGATGTTGTCCCATTGTATTTTTTTGATATTCTCTTGGGTCAGCCATATATGTGGAAGCGCCATGCTATTTATGAGTCTCGACCCCGTAATCTCATTGTTACTTTGGGGGGTCATCTCTACAGAATACCAGAGGCAGTTTTGAATATTTTTCCACCTAAACAGTGTCACAAGGTAGTATCTCATATTTCAAAATTCAGCTTCTTCACAATCTATTCAAAAGGGGAACAGAAGGACACTGCAACCACTACAACCTCGCCCCAAGCACCTTCTATCCAATAGAAGCAGGTGGACAAGGTTGCAACAAAGCACAAATATTCCTTCTACACACCATCCTCTCATGTAGTTCAACTTGTTGAACAACCTTAGCCTCAACAGTTTCGTGATAGACTTCCACAAACTGAGTAGCATGACGTCTCCAGCAAGGCAAGTAGCTCACCAAGATGCAGATTCAACAAACACTTTTCCCTCTCCCCCGGGAACTCAACACAATGGAGACCATTTCTTCCTAAGGAGGGAGGATTTATCTAGGTTTATATCGATGGCCACCCACCTTTTCCAACTGGCTCAAAACATTTTTCTAGCAATTTTGGCAATTTACTATTTTTAGCAGTTTTAATTTTGGGGGCTATTTTGAGGGCCTAAATGAAGGTTTTTCGAGATAGAGATTCTCAATGATATTCAAAGGTATCATTGAGCCCCCAAAATGAATCTCCTCGATGATACCTTTCCAACAGGCTATCATACACCTAAAACAGAGATCGTATGCAAAAGTTATGACCTCAGGAAGTTAATGTACTAACTTACCCAAACGGGGCCCACATGACTTTTGGTGCTTCATCTCCTAGGGTTAGGTTTTTGGATTTATAGGGTTTTGGGCATGAAGGTTTATTGTAAAATGGCCTTCAGAGCCTCATTGTAATCATCTTCTTGTGAATGCGAGTAGTTGTCACATCTCTTCTCAGAGATAAGTTGTCACCATTCTAGCGAGTCTTTCACTCTGTATTTTTACAGTCTCTGTACATTTATTTCATTAATAGAAATAATGTATTACTATATATTTGTGACTCTTGTTATATTTCCGATATATCTTTGTTATATTGTTGTCTCTCTTGCAATATCTCTAAATATTTCTGTGTTATATCTCCACTCTCATTTCGTGCCAAAAATAATCTGGATCAATAGTCCTGCGTCATTTTTGGAGGTGGGGGCCTCTACTGTTGCCCCATCTGACCCTCTCAAGGTTTCATGGGTTGGGGAAACATTGGGGGGAATTAGCTTGTTTTTCTCTCTAGATACCGAGAAGAAGACCCTAGTGATTGCTCACTGGGGGAGACGCTGGAATCTATTATTCCACTCATTCAAGAGGTAGATACATTTGTGCCACTTCTGATACATTAAGGTAATCATATCTTGACTTTATCGGGGTCTACAGATGGGATAAATATTTCGGAACTCCATGGTGGGGGGTCTTCTTCAAGTTATGCCTAGTCTAGAGGATTGGGTTTGGAGACCTCTCTGATCAAGACGAGAAGTGCCCAAAAGCGGGCAAACCTCTCGACAATCCCTCCTGTCGATGTTTCTTTTACTGTTGCAGAATCTGGGCCGCTTAGAGACATGAAGGCCCTTGCCCGTGCCAAGTCATGATCCTCTTAACACTTAACATACGAGGGGTGGGGGGGGCCTTAAAGTAGCCTCCATGTGTAGAGTGTTTAGGAAGGTTAATCCAAATGTGGTTCTGCTTCAAGAGACTCTGGTTGATGAGGAGAAGGCTCATCGCTTTATGGTTACTTTCGTTCCTAATTGGTATATTTGTGCAATCAATTTTGTGGGAAAATTAGGTGGGTTTTTGGTTGCGTGGAACCCGGAAAAATTATCCCAGGCTCCTTACCTATGTGATGGGGGAATTATGCTTAAAGGATCCTCGCTTTTAAATAAACAATATTTTTGTATCTTAAATGTATACGGGCCTTGTGCGGAGAGGAAGATCTTTTGGGACCGGTTGGCTTTGGGGGGTCTTCTTGATACTAAAAACCTGATTCTTGCAGGCAATCTTAACTTTACTATTGGCACGGATGAAGTATGGGGAGCGTCAACACATTTGGATAAATTGGCAGATTATTTCAAAGATCTGATGTTGCATCATCATTTGGTAGACCTGGCTCCGGATGCCCCGACGCCAACCTGGAGAAATGGCAGGGGTGGTATGGATATGATTTCAAAGAGGCTGGACCCCATACTTATTTCAAAAAGTCTTCTCAGCGAGATGGGTAGATATCAGGCTTGGGTGGATCATCCTTTTGTATCTGACCATGTGCCAATGGTTGTGCAATTCGACATTCAACCTTTTCCTTTAGCCTTTCCATTTAAACTCAATCCAACCTGGTTAATTGAGGATGAATTCGAGCCCATCGTAAAGGAATTATGGAATGATCCAGATTTTTCAGCAGAATCAGATGTACAGTACAGGTTTGTGTGGAAATTAAAATTTTTAAAGGCTCGGATAAAATCTTGGGCCAAACAGAAAAGGGTTGAATGACAAAGGAGACTTATTACTCTGGAGGGAGAAATCAGGGATGTTATAGCTACTTTACCAAGATCAGGGGTTAGCGAAAACTGATTAAAGACTTTGGAAACTGAATGTAATTAGCTATTACTTATTGAAGAAGAACAATGGAGGCAAAAAAGTCGGGTTGTTTGGCTTAAAAGTGGAGACCGGAACACTAAGTATTTCCAAAAGTTGGCAAGTGCGAAGAGGAATAAAAAACACATATGGGAAATCAGGGATGAATTGGGACAGGTACACAGAGGGCAAGATGATCTAAAGGAGGAGGAAAAAAGATATTTTAAGAATTTATTTATAAAGGATCTCATTATTTCACCTGAGGTACAATTGGAACTTTCCCGACTTTATCCGTGCTTTGTAACAAATGAGGATTCCGACCAAATTGACAGACCAGTTACCAAACAAGAAATCTAGGAAGTTTTAAACTCTTCTCAAATGATAAGAGTCCGGGCCCGGACGCCTGGACGGTTGAGTTCTATGTTAAATTTTTTTATGTGGTTGGGGATGACTTATTGGATCTAGTGGAAGATACAAGGATTAGAGGGAGGGTTAGAGGCTCTCTTAACACGAATTTCTTGGCTCTGATCCCAAAGGAGAATAATCCGCAATCATTTGAAAATTTTAGACCAATTTCCCTTTGCAACCTTTGTTATAAATTGATTTCCAAAGTTATAGAAAATAGGATCAAACCAGTTCTTTCAAGGGAATTATCTTGTAACCAACTTGGATTCTTAAAGGGAAGACAAATATTGGATGTTATTGGTACAACACATGAGTGCCTTCATAGTATTAAAGCCAGGAAACAAAAATCTTTGATTTTTAAATTGGACCTAAGGAAAGCATATGACTGTGTAAATTGGTATTTTCTACGTCTGATTTTAATACAAACTAGTTTTAGTATACACTCTATTCAATGGATTATGAGGTGCGTAGTTAGTTCCTCCTTTGCGGTGTTGATCAATGGGGAGGACACATATTTTTTCACAAGTGAGCATGGGTTACGTCAATGATGTCCGCTTTCGCCACTTCTTTTTATACTTGTAATGGAATGTATTAGTCTTCAATTAAAAAAGGGCCAGGTGGAAGGCAAGCTATCAGGAGTTAAATTTTCTAGGATTATCAAAGTACTTCATCTTATTTGTGATGACGATGAACTAATTATGTCTAAATCTACTGTGGAGGAATGGCAGTTGATAAAGTCTATTCTAGAATTTTTCTGCTATGCGCTGGGATTAAGGATTAGTCCTCAAAAATAAAATTTCCATTATAATGGGATCCATGAGGATTCATTGGCAGTATATAGAAGGTTTTTTTATTATAATTTTGAGGATTTGTATGTGGGATTCTAGTATCTAGGATATCATTTAAAACATGGAAAGAGTCATTTCACTGATTGGAGGTGGCTTATAATTAAATTGAAAAGTGGATTAACCAGTGATGTAATCGTTGGTTAACACTTTGTTGTCGCTATATTTTAGTTAAATCAATCCTTGAAACACATTCTATGTACTGGATGGCATTGGCGGCGGTACCAGTTTCAGTGCTCTCAAAGATCTGCAAGATTATTTTTTATTTCCTTTGGGTGGGAGGGGGAAAAAACAGAGAATCCATCTCTGTAGTTTGGAGACATTGGCCAAGCCAAAACATCTCAGTGGATGGGGTTTTAGAAACCTTTTTCTGTTTAGTCGTGCCTTGGCTGCAAATTCATTGTGGTGTGCACTGTTCAAAGAAGGGATCTGGCATAATGTGACAAAAGATAAATATCTCCTGTATTATTTAGTGGAAACTTGGCTTAGATCTGTATCACCCATCCAACCAGGTGCCTCACAAATCTGGAAAAATTTAATGAAGTCACTTCCTATTATTACCCGATGGATCAGTTGGAATCCTGGGAATGCAACTTCAATATTAATCGGGTTGGATAAAATTTTGGGACTGGACAGTTCTTCTTTGCTATCGATCAAGCTCTGGGGGGCACTCAAGCCAAGCAATATCAATTATTTATACCAATCTTATGCACAGTCCTCCTGGGGTTTTATATCAAACCAATGGAGATCTTGTGAGGAGTTGGAGCTCACTGGTACACTAGCGGCCAAGTGGATTACTTTATGTAAGGAAATTATACTCTCAGGAATTCAGTTACAGCCCGTTGATGATGTGCTTATTTGGTCAGGTGGTGACCATTCTAGGGTATTAATAGTCAGAAATGTATATAATGCTCTAGCTCGGGAATATTGGACAAATCCAATAACTAGCTAGAGAAGGACCTTTTGGACTTGGGAGATCGCTCTAAAAATAAAATTGTTTAGGTGGCTTGCATTGGAGAATAAAGTTCTCGCCTGGGATAATCTGAGGAGAAGAGGTTGGGAAGGCTCGAGTATCTGTTCTCTGTGCCTTAGGGAGGAGGAGTCGATACTACATATCTTTATTAGCTACCCTTTCACGCTCGACATCTGGCATTATTTGGCAATTGAATATAAGTTTACTACAGTTTGGGGAGGTATTACATTGTTACATTGTTTTGATACAAGGAAAAGACAATCTACAACTTACCTGCAGTGACATGCTGGACTATTTGGTTGCTTAGAAATAAGTATATCTTTGAGTCTACTACACCATATGTGCAACGAGATTTAGCTCAGATTTGTGGATTAATGGTAGGCACAAGTGCACATACTAAAGTTATTCCCAAAAGGATAAGAAAATGGCCTGATAAAATTTTTCCAAATATTGGTTGGTTTGACGGTGCAGAGCAGAATAATGGCTTTATGAGTTGTGTTGGAGGTCTTATTAAGATAGGGGAGAACAATCCCTACAGGTGGACATTTAATTGTGGCATGGGATCGAATACCAGGGTTGAGCTCCTTGGTGCCCGGGCCACCTTAATATTAGCCTATAGACTTGATGTTGTTCAGCTTCAGGTACTTGGGGATTCTAAGATCGTGATTGATTGGATAAACAATAAGTGAAATCTTTTTGTTACATCTCTTATAGGTTGGAAGCAGAAGATAAGGTCTCTTATGCCCCTATTCAAAGAATTAAAGTTTGAGAATATTTATAGGGAAGCAAATGAGGATGCCGACTCACTATCGAAGAAAGCTCTATTGGTCCCGGAAGGAAGGATACATTATTCCAAATGGCAGGATGGATAGGAGGGCCCCCGACTCACACTTCACCTTTATATCTGAGTTTCTTGGCCCTGGGGGTTGTGGATAGTTCTCCTTTTTTGTATCTGATTTATTTTGGTTCTCTTGATGGACTCTTGGCTTACATTTTGGGACTTTATATGGACTTTCATAGAGAGGCTGTATGAATTTTAATTTTGGACTTTTGTTTTACACTACCCGATCGGTGGTGTTTACTTTTTAGGATGAATGCACATATGATGGCTATGTATTTGAACTCTGGTACTCTATTTTGAAACACCATATATATAATATATATTGAGAAATTTTCTACTGGGAAAAAAAAAAGGTAAAATTAGAGAGAAAGACTTATGGCTAGAAAAACTTAATGGATGTCAAGTAGGAAACAGAAAGGGTCTCTGTTTCCAAACAGAAAGGGTCTTTGTTTCCATTTTCTTAGTATCTAATTCCTTATCTGAATTGAATAAAGGATTATTATGACGTGGGTCGAATGATACTTTATTTGGACTCTTACTATGAGAAATTTGTTGGAATTATGGTATTGCTCCTTGTCTCTTTAATTATGGTTTTGTTTAATAATTTTTTTATGTTTTGGTTTTTTAGTTGGAATATGACTAAATGAATCTGTTAGAATATGATGGATGTGCTCATTTTACCATTGACAATATCACTATTGTCACCCAACCATAGGCCGAAGCCACCCTTCGAGCACCTTAACCTTGACAGAGAATCACTTCAGAAGCAAACCCTAGGCTAGATAGCCAAACAAAGGGTAGCGCACCTTTCCCTAAGGATAGCGCACCAACAAGAGTTGATCATGTTATCCCCGATTTCTAGGGATAACTAGGAGATCGTGTCTCGAGGCCCATAGGTCCTAGACATGGAGTACCAAGAGCAGGATTGACCTGAGCATGGCCCTAGAGGGCCCATCCTTCTCTTCTTTCATCAGACTTGTCTTGTCAGTAGCAGTAGCACCCATCACCATCGGCCTAGACTTGTATCAAAGAAGGCTCTTGCTTCATTAGGTAATTGGTCCAAGTATCTGTTGGAAATATTGTCATTGATGGCAAAGGATGAGGCAAAGGAGGAAGAAGAGCTTTTATGTTAGAAAATCAGTGTATGGTTGAGTTTTCGATGGGCACGTATGATTGTTGTAGAGCACCGCTGACAGCCGTCAGATCTGCAAAAGCTGCGAGGGAGATAAGCCATCGGAGAATCGGGCATCGAGACTTTGAAATTTCCAATTCATTCGACAACGAAAACCCCAAAATCGCGATATGCAATTTCACGACTTGATCGCAGCCATTGAAGCAAGCATGTGATATGGACTGTTGATTTGCTTCATCGGAGAATCAGGAATCGGAGTTCCACGAGTCCCGTGAACAATTACAACAGAAACCCCGAAATCGCGATGAAAGAAATCCCAACTGAACCTGAACCGTCAGATCAACATGTGATAGACCGTCGATCCAATTCACGACAGCAGACCACGTCAGCTAGGGACACGTGGCACAACCAGGGAATGACAGGTGTCAGGCAGAGTCAACACTTTAGGCACATGTAAGTCACGAATCAGAGTGACATGTGGCAGTATTTAACATGTGTCAAACCACGTGTGACGTCAGCAGAGTATCGGGGATCGGGAATTTGAAATGACAAAGTCACTTGACATCAGGAATGTCGATTTCGCGATGAGCGATTTCGCGATTTAATCACAGCCGCTGAATAAAGATCACATCTGGACCGTTGACACAAGTCTCGAAATCCCGAGAGTTAATCTGAGCCGTCTGTTTGAAGAAGGACACGTGCCACGCGATCGTGCGCATCGGAGACCCGAGACACCAGGCATCAGGACTTGCAGGTCTCAAAACCCCGGAAAGATCAGAGCCATTCATCTGGAAGGACGTGTGGCAAAGGATCGGGCACCATCGGCATATTGGCCATCGGGAAATCGGAGTTCCTGAGGTCAAAGGAAACGAGACATCGAAAGTCTCGAAATCCCAAAGGGATCGAGATCGTCCATCTGAGGGACAGGTGTCAAAGATCAAGGCGTCGTCGGCATTTTGTTCATCGGGAAATCGGGGATCCCGTTGATAAGAGTTTTGTACAATTCAGAATCGCGATCCGCGAAACCCCGATGAGTAGGGGCCAGATGTCAGCACAGCAGCGAAAGAGGACGGTGGCGTAGTGGAGGCCAGCTGTCATCTTGTGTAGGGACACATCGGGGGCATGTGCATGGGAACATCAAAAACCCCGATTTTGCGAAACGCGAAATTGCAAGTGAATCTGGATCGTCAGATACAGAATTGATCAGAACCATTTATTTAAAAAGGGGCGCGTGTAGATTTAATTTAAAATTTTAAAAAGGGGCCCGATTTCCCCCGAGCAATAAATATGAGACCCGATGAGCGTTGAACTAGTTCTAGACCAATGGGCTTAAGAAGGGGTCGATGCTCTTCCTACAGTAGATTTGACTGAAGAAGTGAGGTAAGGATGGTGATAGGTTGCATGGATCCCATTTGGAGGATATGGAGGCCATTTTTCTGACAGTAGGCACATCTACTGGTCGCTGAGGTCATTTGTGCAGGTGGCAGAAAAGTTTGAAGTGGGAGGAACCTCATTGTGGCAGTTGGGTGGAAGATCTACAATCCGGGTAAGTTACTATAGATCAAAACTGCTCAGCAACACATATATTCTGGGTTATTGTTGATATTCTAAATTTCTGGGCAAAATATGTTTGCTGACAAATGTACAAGGGTTGAAACTGCCTGATCCAGTGTGAAAATTAATGAAACGCGGTCAGCAGTGAGTCTGAGGGTTAAAGCCTTCAGTAGAAGTATTCTACCAGTAGAAACTGGTGCTATATTCAGGGGGTTGAAGCTCCCTTCCAGGAAAGGCTGGTAAACGAGAGAAGGTTGGAGCCTTCTGCAGGTAGAAGCCTGCGTACTAGTAAGAGTCTGCACTAGTACAATGTTGTAACACGTTTTCTTAATAATATTTATTGAAGACAGAGACAATAGCAGCGGTGGTTTTCTCCCGATTTGGGTTTCCACCTTAAATCCTGGTGTTCATGTGTCTTACTCATGTGTGTTGGTCTATTCGTTATCTACTACATTGAATTACTACTTAACTGCTTAATAGACATCTGATGAATGAAGAAATTCATAATAAGATCTCTGAATGCACTCTTATTATCTTAAAACTATACAATAGTTGGTCTCTACAAAGTATCTTAAGGGTCTCAGTGAGAGAAAAGAGAAAACCAATTGATTGCTCTAAATACTGATTCACCCCCCCCCCCCTCTCAGTATTTCTCAACAATTGGTATCAGAGCAGGTTCTTCTGAAAAAGGCTTAGCTGCTAGAAGGAAGATCAATCAAAATGAGTAATCAAGACGGAATAGCATCTATCAGGCCTCCACTCTTCAATGGAAACAATTTAATCTTCTGGAAAACAAGGATGATATCTTATCTCCAGTCTCTGGGAGCAGATGTATGGGCTATTGTTGAAGGAGGATATCAATATCCATCTACAGTACCAACAGATCCAACAGAAAGAAAAACCTACGAAACAAATGCAAAAGCAGTCAATGCTCTGTTAGGAAGTCTAACTGAATC
>ML788190.1:542590-554826 GCA_009831015.1 Picea engelmannii | reverse complement strand
CCATCAACAAGGATTCTCAAAAGGATCTGCTGATAGCAACTTATACACAAAAACTAAAAATGACAAACTACTAATTGTAGTTGTATATGTTGATGATATCATTTTTGGAAGCAATGAAGAATCCATGAGTCAGAAATTTGCTTTTGATATGCAGCAAGAATTTGAAATGTCTTTACTTGGGGAAATAACATTTTTTCTAGGATTACAAGTGCAACAAGCAACATATGTCATTTTCCTATCACAAACAAAATACCTTAATCAAATCCTCAAGAAGTGTGGCATGGAAGATTGCAAACCTGTAAGTACACCAATGATAACTGGGTGTAATCTCAGTTCTAATGATGATTCTCCCACGGTGAATCAGCCAGAATACAGATCTATGATAGGAAGTCTATTGTATCTCATTGGGACAAGACCAGACATTCTGCATGCAGTTGGGATTGTTGGACGATTTCAAGCCAATCCAAGAGAGTCTCACCTTCAGGAGGTGAAAAGAATATTCAAATATCTACAAGGAACTCAAGATTTTGGACTATGGTATCCAAGGAATGTTGATCTTACTCTTCATGCATACACTGATGCAGATTGGGCTGGAAGTGTTGATGATCGAAAAAGCACTAGTGGTGGTGCCTTCTACATGGGGCCCCGATTAGTATCTTGGTTCAGCAAGAAACAAAGTTCCATTGCCTTATCTACAACAGAAGAAGAATACGTGGCTGCAGCATCTTGTTGCACTCAACTTCTTTGGATGATGCAAACCCTTCAAGACTTTCAGATCAAATGTTCATCTCCTATCTCTATTATGTGTGATAATATAAGTGCCATCAGTATCTCAAAGAATCCTGTTATGCATTCCAAGACCAAGCACATTCCCATCAAATATCACTTCTTACGAGAATAGGTGCTTGAGCAAAAGGTGAAATTGGAGTATGTTCCCTCCAAAGAACAAGTTGTTGATATATTTACTAAACCTATACCCAGGGAAGCATTCGAATATCTCCGACAAAAACTGGGAGTAGTCTCTGCCATGCAGAGGATCAGGTCTAATTAAGTACAGAAGCCTCAATTGGTTGTAAGTTGTTGATGAGCATATCTAAATTCTCTGGCTACGGGGGAGTCATTGATCATATGCAAAGGATTATTAAGTAGATACAACATTGTCTCAGGGGGAGCATGGTATTCTCCACTCTTTGCCATTGCTGTCAAAGGGGGAGGAAAAAGAGGAAGAGTATTTCCATCAATGACAAAGGGGGAGATTGTTGGAAATATTGTCATTGATGGCAAAGGATGAGGCAAAGGAGGAAGAAGAGCTTTCATGTTAGAAAATCAGTGTATGCTTGAATTTTGGATGGGCACGTATGATTGTTGCAGAGCACCGCTGACAGCCATCAGATATACAGAAGCTGCGAGGGAGATAAGCCATTGGAGAATCGGGGATCGGGACTTTGAAATGTCCAATTCATTCGACAACGAAAACCCTGAAATCGCGATATGCGATTTCGTGACTTGATCGCAGTCGTTGAAGCAAGCATGCGATATGGACCGTTGATTTGCTTCATCGGAGAATCGGGAATCGGAGTTCCACAAGTCCTGTGAACAATTACAACAGAAACCTCGAAATCATGATGAAAGAAATCTCGACTGAACCTGAACCATCAGATCAACATGTGATCTAGACCATCGATCCAATTCACGACAACAGACCAAGTCAGCTAGGGACACGTGGCACAACCAGGGAATGACAGGTGTCAGGCAGAGTCAACACTTCAGGCACATGTAAGTCACGAATCAGAGTGACACGTGGCAGTATTTAACATGTGTCAAACCACGTGTGACGTCAGCAGAGTATCGGGGATTGGAAATTTGAAATGACAAAGTCACTTGACATCAGGAATGTCGATTTCGTGATGAGCGATTTCGTGATTTAATCACAGCCACTGAATAAAGATCACATCTGGACCGTTGACACAAGTCTCGAAATCCCGAGAGTTAATCTGAGCCGTCCGTTTGAAGAAGGACACGTGTCATGCGATCGTGTGCATCGGAGACCCGAGACACCAGGCATCGGGACTTGCAGGTCTCGAAACCCCGAAAAGATCAGAGCTGTTTATCTGGAAGGACGCGTGGAAAAGGATCGGGCACCGTCCGCATATTGGCCATCGGGAAATCGGAGTTCTTGAGGTCGAAGGAAACGAGACATCGAAAGTCTCGAAATCCTGAAGGGATCGGTACCATCCATCTGAGGGATAGGTGTCGAAGATCAAGGCGCCGTCGACATTTTTTTCATCGGGAAATTGGGGATCCCACTGACAAGAGTTTTGTACAATTCAGAATCGTGATCCACGAAACCCCGATGAGTAGGGGCCAGATGTCAGCACAGCAGCGAAGGAGGACGGTGGCGTAGTGGAGGCCAGCTGTCAGCGTGTGTAGGGACACATCGGGGGCATGTGCATGGGAACATAAAAAACCCCGATTTCGCGAAACGCGAAATCGCGAGTGAATCTGGATCGTCAGATACAGAATTGATCATAACCATTGATTTAAAAAGGGGCGCGCTTAGATTTAATTTAAAATTTTAAAAAGGGGCCCGATTTCCCCCGAGCAATAAATATGAGACCCGATGAGCGTTGAACTAGTTCTAGACCAATGGGCCTAAGAAGGGGTCGATTCTCTTCCTACAGTCGATTTGACTGAAGAAGTGAGGTAAGGACGGTGATAGGTTGTAGGGATCTCATTTGGAGGATATGGAGGCCATTTTTCTGACAGTAGGTACATCTACTGGTCGCTGAGGTCATTTGTGCAGGCGGCAGAAAAGTTTGAAGTGGGAGGAACCTCATTGTGGCAGTTGGGTGGCAGATCTACAATCCGGGTAAGTTACTATAGATCAAAACTGCTCAACAACACATATAGTCTAGGTTATTGCTAATATTCTAAATTTCTGGGCAAAATATGTTTGCTGACAAATGTACAAGGGTTGAAACTGCCTGATCCAGTGTGAAAATTAATGAAACGCGGTCAGCAGTGAGTCTGAGGGTTAAATCCTTCAGTAGAAGTATTCTACCAGTAGAAACTGGTGCTATATTCAGGGGGTTGAAGCTCCCTTCCAGGAAAGGCTGGTAAACGAGAGAAGGTTGGAGCCTTCTGCAGGTAGAAGCCTGCGTACTAGTAAGAGTCTGCACTAGTACAATGTTGTAACACGTTTTATTAATAATATTTATTGAAGACAGAGACAATAGCAGCGGTGGTTTTCTCCCAATTTGGGTTTCCACCTTAAATCCTGGTGTTCATGTGTCTTACTCATGTGTGTTGGTCTATTCGTTATCTACTGCACTGAATTACTACTTAACTGCTTAATAAACATCTGATGAATGAAGAAATTCATAATAAGATCTCTGAATGCACTCTTATTATCTTAAAACTATACAATAGCTGGTCTCTACAAAGTATCGTAAGGGTCTCAGTGAGAGAAAAGAGAAAATCAATTGATTGCTCTAAATATTGATTCACCCCCCCTCCCCTCTTAGTATTTCTCAACAGTATCATGGTATGTGTCATTTTTTTATCATTATAACCTTTAGATATATGCATCTTACTCCTTTTATTTTTGACAACTACTTGGATCTTACATTGACACGCTTAACCATGGTTGGGGGGATTGACAGGGTGTCCTAGCAAGCCTGTACCCATAGGTTTTGGTTTTCCACCAGGGGGAATTTTTGAAGAGGCATCGTCTGCTCCCATCATGTCATCACTTTGACATCTTATCTCCCACTCATCTGTCCCACTCCCATAGTCTGGTCATTAGGATGATCTGTTTGTGGGGTTGCACCTTATCTCATGGGAAGAAGGGGCTAAAGGCCCAAAAGGTAAAAGCAGCTGGTAAAAGATAAAAGCCATAAAAAATGAAACCTAGAGATGCCTCGCCTAGGGATCCCCGAGAAGGCAATAAAAATCCTCTCAGCAAGAAATAAGAGGGACCCAAAGAAAAATAACAAAAACAATACCTAGCCAAGAGGATAGGGGGTCTCATCACAAGCCAACCTATTATGTTCATGGGTACCTAGCAGTATGACATTGCCACTATCTGGTTACCACGCTAGGGCAGTGACCTTTGGTTGCATGGACAAGGGAAAGGGGGTCTCATCACGAGCCAGCCTTATCATCTCTGTGAAAGTTCTTGTGGGTAACACTGTCAACTCTAGTCACCATGCCAAGGTAGCATCCTCTAGTTAGTCCTTGAAATAAAAAAAGAAGAAAGGAAATAAAGGAAATAAAGGGCTTGGAAAGAATTGCATCCATGATGGGTATAGCTCGTCTTCTACAAAGGAAACCATAAGTAATACCATGCATCCCTTCCTTTCACTCTATCTGTATGTCCAGACATCCCTTGACCACATCACCTCGTTTTACATGGCTTAGATGATACCCCTTGGAGACTTTCCTTTCCTTATGGATGTTGGCCCAATAGGGTATTTTGTATTTTTCTTCGACTTTGTATTGTAGGTCATTGTAATATCTTTGAGCTATTGAATGATATATCAGGGTTTTTATGCATGTGTTTGATAACATTAATTATGAAACATGATTAACATTGCTATGATCCCTGTGACTAATGAGCCCATGGAGGGCGAATGTTTTGGTGTGCAGGACCATGCCTGACGGACAGGTACCAGTTGGACCGGTATGCATGGGGAGATGATTAGCTTGGACCTCCATGGGGCTGAAGATCCCATCAGATGGTTGCTTGGACCCCATCAGGGACAGAGATAGGACAACGCTTGATTGAGCTTTTGCACCTGAGAAGAAGAAGGACATTTCATCCAGGACACTTTGGCTGAGCCCAGCCCAAGGGGGTTGGCCCACTTCAGGTGGAACATCTCCCTTAGATGGTCCAGGACGTCACCTAGGGGCCCTTGACGTCACCTTCAATGTATGGTAGCTTAACAGGGCAGCTGGCACGTGTGGCAAGCTTTGGAGGCCTAAATAGGGCCAATGTCTCTCTCAGGAGGGCTTGACGTCTTGATTATGCTCATTTAGGGATTTGATTTAGCAATTTAATGTAAAAACAATATGATTTTGGTTTGTAGTCTTGTCGGCTATTTTTAATGACCTAATTTTAATTATAGGTCATGATACACTATATATTGAGGATGTTTTTCCCTCATTTGGACATAACACACAACTCACTCTCTTGTGAGGTCTGATTTTTGCGCCCTAGTTGGGTATTTGGTCTTTTAAAGGAGGTGCACTTATTGATGGAAGGATTTTCTTGGCATGCTTGGCATTTCTCTTGAAGGAAGGTTTACAACTAGGGTTTGCATATGCTTTTCCTCATGATATGTAAGTGTTTTTCTTGCAAAACTTCTTAATTGAATGGTTGTAGGTCTATATTCTTGCATTTACTTATAAATTTGTTGATTTTAAAACCCTAGGTGACAAGCACACAAGTAGGTCCTTGTTTCATGTCCCCTTAGAGAGAAATATTCAACCATTGAAGAAGGAAGAAAGAGCCTAGCCTTTGCTACACTCTTTTCACTTTTTCCCTTTATACTAGCTATGTTTTTTAAAGGTTAAAAAGGATGTGACATCCCAGGCCTAGGTTATCTACACCTAGGGCCATCCATCTTCTAGGGTTTGGTGATAAAGCCTTGCCATTACAACACTTTCCCTCACCTCATCCTCTTGTTTTAACTTATCTTTTATGCTAGTTTTTTTTCCAAGTTTGACCTAAAGAAGGAGGAAAGAGCACGAGGCCTTTCTTAAGCAACATTGGAGTGAGCCTCTTTCCCCTAGGGTTTTGATTCTAGGACCCTGCCATTGCAACACTCTAGAACCCTTCCATCTTGTCTTTAGCCTTTCATTCCTCCAACCTTGCATCCTCTCCTTAATTGACTCCATCTACCCTTAGGCATTGATCTTAGACACACAACGTTAAAGTGATAGTGCTCAAACAACCTCTCAAAACTTTTAAATTTGAAACCCTAACTAACTAGCTAACCCTAACTAGGTTGACGTCACACTTGGTTATTCCATATTGACGCAGCACCTTTTGATGATAAGCAATTAGATGATGGTTGAAAGCATTTATTGAGTAAAAGATTGGTTAGATACATTGTTAGCTACATCATCTCAATAGTTATTGATGAATTGACATTTTTCCACTGCTATATTGATAAACGTTGACATCATTGATATATGTTGCTTTACATTGCTTACATATTAATGTCAGATAGTTATATGAAGTACTAACCCACTGAATTATAGACTGCATATATTATTTTTCTATTGTCTTGTTCTGGGAAGGTGTTCTCATTTGGGCATACACTTCATTTATTGGTTGATTAGCCGAACTATCTGACCTTAGTGGTAACCTGTGAGGAGGAAATTCTGCTTTGACCTTTATACTTTGGCCTCTTCAGAACCCCAGGTTACCAAGGACGTCTCCCCTGGACTAACCTCCCTGAATAGAAATAACCTCCCCATTGAGGTGACATTGGGCGGGGAAGGTTCTTGTTACGCCAGTTTGGCCTCTATCCTCTAGCCTTTGAACCTAGCTACAAACTGTGCGATAACATTTTGGCACCATTGCCGAAGAACATTGAGTCAATCTTCCTCAATGACAAATCCTTTCGGTAAGCCTTTCCTCAGAGACCTTTTCTTACAAGCTTACCTGGCGACTCCACTAGGGTGCTTTTCTCCTTTTTCTTTGGTAGTTTCAAGTAAACTATCTGACGACTCCACAAACTAGAAGTAGATTCAACAACCCTCATTTGTCTTTCAGAAGGAAGCCTCCCTTAAATTCTCCTGTTGTCAAATCACTTTTCGGGAAGATCCTTCCTTTAAGAATCATGTCTACCTCTCAGACCACTAAAACAAACCCAGTCAACAATCAAATACAATGGTCATCTACCCTTTTCAAGCCGTTAGACATGTCAACCATACCTGGCTATCCTAGGCAAATGCCACCCAAGTATGAAAAGTGGTTTCCTAAATTCACCAGTACTAATGCAGTCAGTGCCAAAGAGCACATGACTAACTTTTGGGCATTCTTTTAGCTTCACCCCATCACTGATGATGCTGAAGACTTGGTCATGAAGTTATTCTCTGCTACTCTTTATGATGCCTCAAGGCGTTGGTACCTCAGCCTTCTTGATGGAAGCATCAAAACCATGGATAGACTTGAAGAGGCCTTTCTCAAAAGATGGAGTATCAAAGAAGACCCTAGTATGCTTCTCACTCGACTAAATAGCCTTGCTAAGTATGAAAATGAGTCCATTCAGGAATTTCACACCAGATTTGAGACATTGTTACAAAGAATTCCCGCAATCCATCACCCGAAAGATGACTACCTTGTTCATATTTATACCATATCTTTCAGTGGCCAACTAGGGTATCTTCTTAGAGACAAAACCCCCAGTTCATTCAAGAATCCCAAGAGATTGCCACCAAGATAGAAGGGAACCTCCTTTCATCTAAGATTGAGCCCTTTTCTAACCCTAGGGGGAGAATAGACACCAAGCAAAAAATAGTACACAATGTTGAGCCTACTTCATATCTCTGCACCAGTATCAACAAATTACAAGCCTCCCTGGATGGAATCATAAAGAATCAGGAAGAAATGATGAGCCAGATTGTCAGACTTGAAAAATCACAAATCCAAGCACCTAGGCCTCCGTTCAAAGGGCAATTCCAGAAAGGGAGCCAATTTTACAAGCCAAAGAATGAAAACGAAGTTCTAAATACCTTGGCCCCTACAAACGTTGTTGATGAAAATCCTTGGTGCCTGGAGTGCAGTGAAGCACATGGGGAGTATGAATGTCCTTATAACGTCGACCAACAACAAGTTAATAACATGGACTACTTCATAAACTTTCCTCAGATAAATATCATAGATATAGAACATCAAAAAGTCGTGAGGGAAGTAGCCAGAGCAACAAGGATGGAGGTAATAAACAACTTGGACCAGGAATCATGAGAAAAGCTAAAGAAACAGGAAGTTCAGGTATACAGAAGGAAGAACCCAAAACAACCTACCGCTGATCAACCAAAACCCCCACCTCTTAAGGTGCTTTTTCCTAAGACATCCAAGACTAGTAAGGTTGACCTTAACTTTGAATTTGAAGGGGCATTATCAAAAATGCATGTGAATGTTCCCCTAAGATAAGCAATCAATATCTCATCCATCAAAGATCGCTTTGATACTTTATTTTTAGGATCAGATGAAACGATGGACCCCCTTATTATGTTGCAAGCTGATCATTTCAGGGTCTAGTACGGTGAAAACCCCCCTTTCTTCATGACTTTAACAATGAACAACAACTATCTTAACAATTGCATGCTAGATACAGGTGTTGGTGCTAACATGATGTCTCTTAAAGTCATGCAACATTGGGTTTGAAGGTCACTAGGCCTTACAGGAATGTGTGTGGTTTCGAATCTAAAGAAATACCCATGCATGGAGTGGTTGAAAATGTTGAAGTGCACTTGAAAGAATACCTCGAGAAGATAGTCCACATTGACATTATAGTGGTTGATGTCCCAGATGTGTGGGGAATGTTGTTATCTAGGAAGTTTGGCACAATGATAGGCGGTTCCCTTGAAATGGACCTCACCTTTTTGCGATTACCTTTGAAAGATGGAACGATGCGACGTCTACTTAATGTACCAATAACTGGGGACCATGTGCAAGATATTGTTCATCCCGCCAAAAATGACAACACGCAGGACGATATGATACAAACTCTTCAAAAATATTCTCCAGAAGACATGCCCTTTGCAACAGAGGAAGAATTTGATAAGATCGAATGGCCCAAGAAAGAAGAATACCAACAACTCCTAGATGAATTCAAGAACAAAGAAGTTGGGATGGTGAAGATATTAAAAAAGAAAAATGAGGATGACGTACAAATTTTCCCGTCCCAACAAGAGGTCTTTACGGAAGAAGCCCACCCACATCCCTCAGTACAGTACACTAGGGTTGTCCAAGGAACAACCAAATACAAAGTCAAAAAATATAAGGAGGGAGATATGGTATGGATGTGGGATACTCAGAAAGGAGAGCCAACTAATGTAAAAGGAAGCACACAGTCATGGCTCGAACCCTTCAAAGTGGGAATGGAATCAGTTGATAACTCATACTACTTATCCACTTTGGAAGGAAGAAGGTGCCCATTTCCTATTAGCGGGCACCTCCTCAAACCCTGCCAAGGTGGTGGGACCTGTCTCCACAGTTAAGTATAGGTAGGTAGTCATTTTCCGTGTATTATAGCATTTGAATTTCATGATAGTTTTCTTCCTCACTTGCATATTTAATGTTTTATTTCAGTCGTATACATATATATATTTGTGGGGTGGCAATACCACCCCACCTTTGTTACCGATACCCTTTTTGAGTATGCGCAGGTCTGTCGGTTATGCCATAGATGCTGAGGTTCTCATGCGCTCTACGGTGAGCACATGTCCCCAAGTTGGAGCCAGATGCTATCCCCGATTTCTAGGGATAACTAGGAGATCATGTCTCAAGGCCCATAGGTCCTAGACATGGAGTACCAAGAGCAGGATTGACCTGAGCATGGCCCTAGAGGGCCCATCCTTCTCTTCTTTCATTAGATTTGTCTTGTCAGCAGCAGCAGCACCCATCACCATCGGCCTGGACTTGTATCGAAGAAGGCTCTTGCTTCATGAGGTAATTGGTCCAGGTATCATGGTATGTGTCATTTTTTATCATTATAACCTTTAGATATATGCATCTTACTCCTTTTATTTCTGACAATTGCTTGGATCTTACATTGACCCGCTTGACCATGGTTGGGGGGATTGACAGGGTGTCCTAGCAAGCCTATACCCATAGGTTTTGGTTTGCCACTGGGGGGATTTCTGAAGAGCCATCATCCACTCCCATCATGTCATCACTTTTACATCTTATCTCCCACTCATTTGTCCCACTCCCCTAGTCCGGGCATTAGGATGATCTATTTGTGGGGTTGCATCTTATCTCGTGGGAAGAAGGGGCTAAAGGCCCAGAAGGTAAAAGTAGCTGGTAAAAGACAAAATCCATAAAAAATGAAACCTAGAGATGTCTCACCCAGGGATCCCCAAGAAGGTAATAAAAATCCTCTCAGCAAGAAATAAGAGGGACCCAAAGAAAAATAACAAAAACAAGACCTAGCCAAGAGGATAGGGGGTCTCATCACAAGCCAGCCTATTATGTTCATGGGTACCTAGCAGTATGACATTGCCACTATCTGTTTACCACGCCAGGGCAGTGATCTTTGGTTGCATGGCCAAGGGAAAGGGCGTCTCATCACGAGCCAGCCTTATCATCTCTGTGAAAGTGCTTGTGGGTAACATTGTCAGCTCTGGTCACCATGCCAAGGCAATGTCCTCTAGTTAGTCTTTGAAATAAAAAAAGAAGAAAGCAAATAAAAAAAAGAATAAAGGCAGTAAAGGGCTTGGAAAGAATTGCATCTATGACGGGTACAACTCGCCTTCTACAAAGGCACCCACAGGTAATACCATGCATCCCTGCCTTTCACTCTATCCATATGTCTGGAAATCCCTTGAACACATCACCTCGTTTGACATGGCTTGGATGATACCCCTTGGAGACTTTCCTTTCCTTACAGATGCTGGCCCAATAGGGTATTTTGTCTTTTTCTTCGGCTTTGTATTGTAGGTCATTGTAATATCTTTAAGCTATTGAATGATATATCAGGGTTTTTATGCATGTGTTTGATAACATTAATGTTGAAACATGATTAACATTGCTATGATCCCTGTGACTAATGAGCCCATGGAGGGCGAAGTTTCTAATGTGCAGGACCATGCCCGATGGACAAGTACCAGTTGGACCGGTACGCATGGCGAGATGATTAGCTCGGACCTCCATGGGGCTGAAGAGCCCATTATATGCTTGCTAGGACCCCATCAGGGGCAGGGATAGGACATCGCTTGATTGAGCTTTTTCACTTGAGAAGAAGAAGGACGTTTCATCCGGGACACTTTGGTTGAGCCCAGCCCAAGGAGGTTGACCCACTTCAGGTGGAACGTCTCCCTTAAATGGTACAAGATGTCACCTAGGGGCCCCTGACGTCACCTTCAGTGTATGGTAGCTTAACAGGGCAGCTGGCACGTGTGGCAGGGTTTGGAGGCCTAAAAAGGGCCAACGTTTTGTCATTTGTGCTGCATTTTTCCCTAAAAAGGGCCAACACCTCCCTCAGGAGAGCTTGACGTCTTGCTTATGCTCATTTAGGGCTTTGATTTAGCAATTTAATGTAAAAACAGTATGATTCTGGTTTGTAGCCTTGCCGGTTATTTTTAATGACCTAATTTTAATTATAGGTCATGATACACTATATATTGTGGATGTTTTTCCCTCATTTGAACATAACACACAACTCACTCTCTTGTGAGGTCTGATTTTTGCGTCCTAGTTGGGTATTTGGTCTTTTAAAGGAGGCGCACTTGTTGATGGAAGGATTTTCTTGGCATGCTTAGCATTTCTCTTGAAGGAAGGTTTACAACTAGGGTTTGCATATGCTTTTCCTCATGATATGTAAGTGTTTTTCTTGCAAAACTTCTTAATTGAATGGTTGTAGGTCTATATTCTTGCATTTACTTATAAATTTGTTGATTTTAAAACCCTAGGTGACAAGCACACAAGTAGGTCCTTGTTTCATGTCCCCTTAGAGAGAAATATTCAGCCATTGAAGAAGGAAGAAAGAGCCTAGCCTTTGCTACACTCTTTTCACTTTTTCCCTTTGTGCTAGCTGTGTTTTTTAAAGGTTAAAAAGGAGGTGACGTCCTGGGCCTAGGTTATCTACACCTAGGGCCATCCATCTTCTAGGGTTTGGTGATAAAGCCTTGCCATTGCAACACTTTCCCTCACCTCATCCTCTTGTTTTAACTTATATTTTATGCTAGCCGTTTTTCCAAGTTTTACCTAAAGAAGGAGGAAAGAGCACGAGGCATTGCTTAAGCAACACCAGAGTGAGCCTCTTTCCCCTAGGGTTTTGATTCTAGGGCCCTGCCATTGCAGCACTCTAGAACCCTTCCCTCTTGTCTTTATCCTTTCATTCCTTCGACCTTGCGTTATCTCCTTAATTGACTCCATCTACCCTTAGGCACTGATCTTAGACACACAACGTTGAAGTGATAGTGCTCAAACAACCTCTCAAAACTTTTAAATTTGAAACCCTAACTAACTAGCTAACCCTAACTAGGCTGACGTCACACTT
>ML788190.1:487301-501551 GCA_009831015.1 Picea engelmannii | reverse complement strand
ATATACCATAGATATTCATAACATAATAATTAATAAATAATAATTATTAATAATGAAAGGTCATGTCTCAAAGGACATGACTATTGGTAAAGGGCACCCCTGCGTGGGTATATAAGCATGCCCTCATTCTCAATTGTAATCATCTCATTATCATATCTATCTTATATCTTATTATTCATATATTATTTATAGTACTATATGGATTACTTTGTTATATTCCAAGTATTTTGGATAATTCTTGTGTGAGCGAACTTTGTTCGTCTCACAAAATATGAAGGATCTTAATCATTCTAGAAACTCTTATGCCTATAATCTTCCCTTATGCTTTGATTTCTTTAAGTAGTAAGCTAAGACCCTCTAATACCAAAATGAATAGCAAAGGGGATAAAGAGCATCCTTGATGTAATCTGCGGACACTCCTGAAGAAATTTGTAGCTTCGCCATTTACTAAAACAACAAAGGAAGATGAAGAGACACATCTCATTATCCAGTTGGTGAATTGTAACCCAAAACCAATTTGAATTAAGACCATTCTTAGTAGATCCCAGTCAATACAATCATACACTTTTTGTAGATCCAGCTTCAAAATAATTGACTTATATTTCTTCTTTTTAATGTTGTGAAGGATTTCATGTGCAGTGTCAATGGCGTCCTGTATTTCTCGGCCCTTCAGAAAGTTGATTTGTTGAGCAGAGAGGGATCTAGATAGGATAGGTTTGATACAATTTTCTATGATCTTTGAAATTAACTTGTAACAAAGATTGCAAACAGAAATGGGTCTGAAATCATTGAAGGTAGTCAGATTATTTGATTTTTGGATGAGGGCTATAAAGTTTCAATTGAGGTCGCTAGCTATATTCCCCTTCATCCTAGATTCCTCAACCATCTCTAAAAGGTCGACTCCCACTAGATCAAAAAATAAAGTGAAAAACTCTACTGTCCAGCCATCGGGCCCAGGACTCTTATCTTTCTTAAACATGAATAAAACCTCCCTCGATTCTTCTAAGTTAACAGGCCGAAAAAGGGAGCTTGCTTCTGAACATCATTTACCAGACGGGAGAAAAGCCCAGCTAATCTGCATTGTTCACTTGTTTATTGAATTTCTTGTGCCTTGAAGAAATTACTGAAACATTTCACAACCTCTGCTTTTATATCCTCCTGACATGTATGACAAAGTCCATTGGAATCTAAAATCTCCCATATGTGTTTGTAGTTTCTTCTATAATAGGCATATTGATGAAAGAAATTTGTGTTCTGGTCTCTGCCCTGTATCCATATAGCCCTGTTGTGTTGCCTCCACAGATCTTCATTTTCTTTTAGTAATGTTTTTTTTTCATGTTCCATAATACTTAGTTTCTGGTCTATATCCTGAGAGAAATCACCACCGGCCCGATGCACGACATATTCATTAATATCCAATTCCAAATTCTCCAGCTTCATAATGTTTTTTCTATTTTTTTCCCTGATCCAAAGCTTTGTCTGTTTCTTTAGATCCTTTAGCTTCCAAATGATTCTATGATTCCTGCCTCCTTCAAAAAGGTATAGTGGATCCGTCCAGATCTTGTGTACAAGGGATATGAAATCCTTTTCCTGAAGCCATTCTGAATTGAGTTTAAACGGATAAGGTTTGTAAGTCGGCCCAATCTTAGTTGTAAAAGGATCGGAGCATGATCGGAAACATAGGGGTATTCCACCCAGGAACGATATAAACCAACTCCATATAGGATCTCTTTAGATACGTAAAATATGTCAAGTCGTTTGGCGATAGAGTTGGTCCCTATGCACCCATTCCTCCAAGTGGGGACTACTCTGTCCAATTGGAAATCAATTAACTAATTGGTCTGAAAAAGTGCTTCGAAATATTCTGACAAGGGACTCACCTGTGCAGATCCTCCCCAAACTTCACTAGGTGAGACTGTAAAATTCAAATCTCCCGCATTGATCAAATTTTTGTATGAGAGAAGACCATTGTTTGCCACAACGTTCTAGAATTTCTTTCTCTCCACACAAGGGCCATATGTGTTTAATAATGTAAGATTCCTCTTGCTTGCAATTCACATCCCTGTCAATAAAATGCCACCAACAGAGAGGTAAGGTACCAATTCAAATTTGTTTGGATCCCAAGAAACCAAAAGTCCACCTGAGGTCCCCATCAAGTTAACAGCACATGTGACCCATGAGGGGCGCAAGCCACTCATGAAAGTTCTAGCTTTTTGTTCAGGGACCAAAGTTTCCTGTAAAAATAAGATATCTGAGAAAGTTTTATCCAATAGTCGTCAAACATAGGAACTTCTTAGAGAGCCCCCTACACCTTAAATATTAGGGATAGATAAATCATTACTTCACCTGAGCAAGGGCTTTCACCGCTCTAAGTGCCCCACTATCAGGGGAAGGAGAAATTGAAACAGGTTGTTGGGAGGAGGAGGTCGAACACTTTTTTCTATCACTACATGTTTTTATGGGGGAGTACTCAATTCCCGGGCCACATGACCAAGAAAATTCCTTTCCGTCACCTACACCAATTGGTCGTGAAGTACCAGCTTCCCCATCCCGAGACAAGTTTTTATACACAGAGTTCCCCAAAAAGACAGGCAAAGGGACAGTAATAGAGGGGTCTCTAAGGTAAGGTATCAGGGAGTCTAATACCTCGTTTAATGAGGAATCAGTTTCCTTCGATTCATGATAATTGGGTAGTGTAGAAGAGTTCCTGCAAGGGATAAAGGGAAACTTGGAGGTGGAACAATGATGGTAGGATTCACCTGGATCAGTTGAGAGTGAAGTAATATGACCTAAGACCTCTAAAGGTTGGGACTCCTGGTATTTTCCTAGATGACGTCGTCTGACAGAGGTACAAAAATGGGCTCCTTTTCCACCTACTGGAAAGAATACCCGACAACAGGCCCAACAGAAACCGAAGTTGACACTAAGGGCCTCCCCTCAAAAGAAGTATTTTGTTTTAACCATCCAAAAGCATCCAAAGTCTCTTTTTCCAAACAAGTTAAAGTAGAAAAAATCACAGGGTAGTATGACCTTAACTTACCTGAGAGACTCTCCGAGGGCGATGTTGGACTGGTGACCTCCATCGGGAAGGGTAGCCTCTGATGAAGAGTTATACAAAATCTCTTGCAGATCTGTGTCCTCCGAATCGTCCATGGAAACCCATCCTTTACAGTCATGTCGAAAGTGACCGATGCAATGGAAAATGCTACACCTAAAAGGAATTCCTAGGCAATCAAGTTGTTGTAGTGTCTTACGACCCTACCATTCGATCTCTAATACTTCTGGAAGCCCACTATGTATGTCAATTTTGACCAAGACTCACGCCACCTTTATAACCGTAGCGGTAAGGTTAAGACTATCCATAGAGATAAAAGAGCCAAGAGATTTTATGATCACCATGAGTGCTACTTCATTCCAGAGGTGGATGGGTAAGCTCGGTAGAAGCACCCATAGATGGCACAACTAAAAGTACTCGGAAGTCGGGTTGAGAGCAATGCACCAACGCTTTAACATGAGGTTGTTTCCCCCCATAACCCACCTGCTCTTCAACAGAATGGACAATTCTTCAGGGGACTTGCAGACGAAACCTAAACATCCCTTGGTTAGGTGTAATATGTTTGGTGTGTAACCTAACAGGGGAACCCACTGACTATTAACCCAATCCTGTAAAGTGACATTGTAGAGATAACGATAGGATACCCTACCAACAAGACCACATAAATCCAATCTAGTCGCATGTTCGAGCCCCACATCCGACCCAAAAACCATCTTTTTGTATGCTTTATTTGGTTTCCACAGTCATCGTCGGCTACGGGAGAGACCTGCAAGATAAAAATCCCTCTTCTGTGATGTAGGGGGAGTTGTCTCTCTGTGTAAACTAGCCTCTCTATGAGCGACGAAAACCTTTGCAATTTTACGGGCACAATATGTTAGACCAGGGATAATACCAGTGAAAGTGGGAGGTAAACAAGGCTTAATGGTAGAAAGAGAAGGTCGATGGAATGTCAAATCACCCTGTGTAGAATTTAAGGATAGGGTACCATTCCCCAGGGAGTCAGCACTGTTGAAAAGGCCAATCTGCTGCCAAATAACCTCATTTGTCACCTTCATAAGTGCATCGACATCTTTCGAGATTTCATCTCGGCCCAGCATGACTATGGAGATCTGCTACCTAGGCTCCACCGAATGTTCTTTGGCAGGGGAGTCAATCCAAAAGTCAATCAGCGAAAGGTTAAGTTGAGGATGTTCTACCTAGGAACCAGGGCCTATAAATAGTATCATAATGGATAAGTCAAACGACATGCTCCAGTAAATGAGGGTAGGTGTCATGGAACAGACCCCAAATAAGTAACATTTAATTCTCTAACCCGGCTAGGAGGAGGTAAACGCACGGCGGGAGGAGATATAGGGAACGAAAAAAATCGTAACCAAAAAAAGAAAAAAGCAGTTCCAGTTAAAAACCAAACCAGTTTAACACATCACGGTTACCGAATTCGGAAAGGTTGGAACTAGTCTTCGGCTCCCTGCGGTGTCCGCCATTGTTGTAGTTTTTGAAATATTCTCTCGCCCAGTTCACATCAGATTTCAAGATTCTCTCTCTCTACACACTCACTCAACATATATAGACACTCACACAACATTACTTAAAAAAAGTCTCTCACTCAACATTATTTTTAAGTTTAAAGAAGTATGGTAGGCAACATTATTTGTTTAAAGAAGTATAGTACACAACATTATTTCTAAGTCTCCACGCACGCAACATTAATTTTAAAGACAACGGACAACCTAGGAAGTGAACGACCTCAGTGAAAAAAGAACTGACATCTTTTATTATGCAAATGAGTTAATACTTGAAATGACGATGAAAAATATTTGAGCATATAAGATCTTGTCCATTAAAATCGCATGTGTGATTAAAATCCTATTAATTCTAACCATTTCCAATAAATATATGTGTATCAACATAATAAGAGATAAAATATTAATTACATTATAATTATATTATAATTATAAATTTATGAACTGATGTATTTCTATAATGCATCATTTAAAAAACACACAACCCCTCAAGAAACATAACTCCTCAATAAATATGATATACAATTGTTTTGCTTTTATAAAAAATAAATAATGTGGTTAATATTCTCAAGTTAAGTTATTAGTTCTTGCCAAAAGTAGGAAAGTATAGCCACTAGCTTCCCGTCTTTTATATTTCATTAGCATTAGTTTGAGAAATGTAAACCAATCACGTGAAATTATTTATTTTGATATTTCACTAGCATTAGTTTGAGAAATGTAAACCAATCACCTGAAATTATTTATTTCCCAATTTTCCGTACAAACTTTTTTCCATTTTCATTTCAAAGTGCTTTGTGTAATCCAATCAAACACTTTGCCTTGTTATTTGGCCTTATATCTAGGTGATCTGAATATTGAGTTACATTTATTTGTGAAATATTTGGTTCACATTTAAGGATTGCAATTTTCAATTGATAGTGCAGATTTCTAGGTAAATAATGCTACTCTTTACATTAATATTAACTTTTGTTGTTTTTAGATATAACTTAGGTTTCATAAGCAACCATAGTTTTAAAAATGGATAATCCAATAAAAAAAAAAGGGCCTCCTTATAACATTAGGGCTCTCTTATAAAATTACATTTTACATGGTGATAACTCCACTACCTTAATTCACATGTGATTGACACATAATCCTTCAATCACCTTAATTGGCGCGTAATCACTTCACCATCTTAATTGGCATGTAATCACTATAATGCCTTTGCTTCATGTGTCATATTCACCATATCTAGCTCTGGATCTAGGTTTATACTCTATTCGACATATCGATGCATGTGGCCTATATTCATGTAATATGTTTCCATATATCTGGATCTAGGTATGTACTCATTTGTTCCACATGTTGGTGTATTGATCCCATATTCATGCAATATATTTAGCAATGGCATTGGCTAGTTGTTCTATGAAATGGAATTTTTCATCAGAATCCGATGATATAAATTTACATGAATCACTATTTTTTGTTGTTCAAAATCCATTTCTGAATGCAGAAATGGATTCAGCATGCTGAAAGACTCCCAGGGCACCCAGGTTTTCTCGAAAAGATTTCTATTTATTCATGCTACACTATTCTAAACTAGTGAATGCATCACAAAATTTAGAATCCCAAGTTAGTTAAGAAAATAAATAGTTGAAGTATTATAGGTACTTACTATATTGACCAATTGTGGGGTCTATATATGCAACCTTGATGAAGCTTTGCATGCAACTCGACTTGTTGAGCCCACTCTACTAGCCCAACTTGTCTTTATTTTCTTGGATTTGTTTCTTCCGATGTGCCTATGATAACCTACATCATTCCTCCTGGTCTGTCTCATTATGTTTAGCCCACTTTTTCTTAGCCTACCTAATTTGTTGTTATCCAATTTTCTTCCTACTTTACATCAATACAACCAATGGGTGAGAGAAAATATCTGAGCAGCAAGAGTCTACTCCTACGTTTATATTTCTTTCCTTATGCGTTGATGGGTGGAAAGGCAAAGAATATTCCAATCACCCAACTTTGAACCCCATTACTTATTCTAGTTTACTAAAGGACCATGTCGCAATACTAAGACTGATGTTGGACATGTGTAGAAAATGTCAGATCTCATTGAATATCAATAAATGTATTTTCAACATACCTTTTGGTATTTTTTTAGGACACGTGGTGTGTAAACAGGGTCTGCTGGTTGATCCTGCTAAAATTGTTGTCATAGTTAACTTACCACCACTGGATTCAGTGTGGCAGTTGAAGAGTACACTTGTCCATACAGGATATTACAAGATGTTCATAAGGGGATACACATAGATCACTGCACTAATGGAGAATTTACTGAAGAAGGATATCAAGTACCAGTGGAATGATGAGTGCCATAAGAGTTTGTATATTTTGAAGGAAAAGATGGTCACTGCGCCAATTCTAGTGTTTCAATATTGGTCAAAGGAATTTCATGTGCATGTGGATGCATCTGCAATAACATTAGGAGCAGTATTAACCCATCCAAGAGAAGGTGATATAAATCACCCCATAGATTTTGCAAACAGGAAGCTGTCAGATTCATAGTAGAACTACAATACTACAGAAAGAGAAGGTCTAGCTATGGTTTATGCATTACAAAAATTTAGAAATTACTTGTTAGGACAACACTTCAAAATATTTACAGATCATTCATCCCTAAGATATCTAGTCAATAAGCCAGTGTTCGGGGGGAGGATATGTAGATGGCTATTATTATTTCAGGAATGTAACTTTGAAATTGTGGTGAATCCAAGAAGATTGAATGCAGGACCTGACCATTTGTCAAGAATTACTAATGGAGAAGAAACAAGCAGTTTGGAAGACAAATTTCCAGATGCAAAAATGTTTTTAGTACATATAGCTGATGAGTATTTTGCTGACATTATTGAGTTTTTGAGTACAAGAGTTGCACCAAGAGAAATTACTAGTGCGCAGAATAAGAACTTGGTAGTAAGAGCTGCATATTATCAACTAATTGCAGGTCATTTATACAATATGGAGTAGAAAGAAGAAAATATGAATACAACAGTCCAGGATCTAAAACCGAGGCATCAGACAATGCCCATCTCGAAGAAACTGAGGGTTGCATAGGAAATTAAAAGCCTGTAGGTATAAGTAAAATAAGTCCAAGAGGAACGATAGGTTAGACAAGCTCAGTTGAAGCCCCTACAAGAACAAGTAGAAAAAATGATAACAACGCTAGAAACAGAGAAAAACAACATGGAACGGGCGCACATAGAAAGCATACAAGTGTTGAAGGAGAAAGTTACATTGTAGGTCGTAGAGACCCTCATAGAGAAGAATGCACCAATGAAGGAAAAAAGACATGAATTTGTGCAGAAGTTTCAAGAGTTGCATAAATGAGTGCAGGAGGCAGACCCAACTTGAGTGGCTCGGGACGAGCCAGAAGTTAGTGTTGGGGGCCTATTGAAGCAAAAAAATTTCAGAGTAAGCGCAGTAAACAAAGAAGCATGGACCAAAGGGATTAGCACACACCAAGAAAGAAGGAAGATCAGCGTGACAAAGGGAAAAGGATGTAGTGCGCGACAGGATTTGTGGAAATCTGTTAAATATGTGGACAAACCTAGCCATGCTATGGTAGGGTTTTGGAGTCATAATGTAAGGGGTTTAACCCATTTTTGTAGTATAAATAGAAGATGTATGAGGTAAATTGAAGTAGTATTATGATCTTAATCTAAGTCTATCATCTTAGTCCATTTTTGGTGCGAAGAACTTACTTTTGAAGAACCCTTGTGAGTCTGGTTTTTTGAGAGTTGTGGAGCTCAGATGGAGTCAATATTGAGATGTAGCCGAGGGTTAGGTCGTAAGTTATGGATCTTGTTGTGACACTGGTCCACCTCACTACTCTCTACTATCCTATGATGTAATGCACGCAACGCTATTTTGGTGAAGAAACATAAATAAGAAGAATATATTTATGGATGTAGCCCTAGAGGGGTGAACCATGGTAAAACCTTGTGTTGCAATGTGTCTGAATGCTTTTGGTTATTTCTGTAATTATGGTTGAATGATTAGATGAATGAATGGTTTTAATTATAACACACACTAGAATATGTGTGCAAAATGAATATTATGAATGAATGAATTAATGGATCTGATGAATACTATAGTAGAATGCATGGTTAAGTAGAAATATAAGTAAAAAGAACATCCCCGACCCCTTCCATGACTGTAGACATCTAAGTCCTGCAGTCACCCATAATCCATCTCAGGTGAGACTGCACTATGCACTATGTGCGTGATGTAGCCTTCTAGTTTACCAGAAGGGGTGATGGTGAAAATGGTTTTATTGGAGAACTAAGGTAGAACCCGAGTCATCCCATACATCCAACATGCAAATTTTCACAATGACCCCCACATTTCATAGAACCTCCATTAGCAATCATGATTTAAAAGTTATTGACTGCAAATATATAGAATAAGGTCATCTTGATCAATTCGATGATGAATAAAATTACAGGTGTTTCCATTGTCAACTAGGATAATGAATTTTCGATGCATGATACAGTTAATTAACTTAATGGTTTAGGGAGAGGAGATATCGGTGAGAGAATTCATATAGATACATGGTTCAAATTCTGGTGGATCATAGGGTGGGCTATGATCATTGGCCTAGGGAAACACTTTGGAAGGGGAAACATCACCATCCTCTTCATAAATGTCCTCAAAAATGGCCATAAAAATATTTTTCTCCTTAGATTTGTGGCTTGGAAAATATTTTCCATCACAGTTATAGAAAATAGATTTAAGTTGGCATTCATGCATTCCTTCTTGGGTTAATTTTTGGATCTTAAGAGGAGGGGGATGAGGGGATGGATTGGTGTGTCGAGAACATGGAATAAAGGATGGATTTGTAATTTGAGAAGAGGCTACCTATTATGCTTCCTTGGTGCAATGAGTAGCTTCAAGATAGGTTTGGGGGAAAGCCATTATGACACGAGCTCAGATAAAAAATTCATGGAAGAAGGTGTCAGACACACCTTCAGTTCAGAAATCCAATTGCTCAAAAGCAGTGATGTATTCTTCTACTGTACCAATTTTTTAAGCTTGGTCAAATTACCCAAATGTTGTGTGTCTGTGTCAAAGTGTTCATAAAGGCCTGCAACTAATTGGGTCCAAGCAATATACCCTCTATGTGAATTTTTACATCATTTTCACCATTTCCATCATTCAAAATCCAAATAAAGGACATCGATATGAAGTTTGATCAAGTCATCAGTGATTCCATGCAAGTAGAAATAATGTTTCATTTGAGTTACCCAACCTGTGGGGTCTGATCCATCAAATTTATTCACCTCAAATTTGGGAAGATGCAGTTCATGAGTAAGGGGGTTAGAATGAAATTCCATGGAATGGAATGAGTCAGTTCCCTCCAGGTGTGAAGGTTTTTCAAAGGAGAAAGGATTGTGTGATTTACTAATCACTACAATCAATTTTTCCATGGATGTAAAGAGGGTTTCCATTTGGGAGATCTAGGAATTAATGGTAGAAATAGTTGGAGGTCGGCGATATCTTTCCTGGTCTGGTCATGGGCTTGGCCCAAGGTAGTGAGACATTGTTCAATATATTGGTTGCAGGTGTGGGCCATCTAGGAGGTAAGCGGGAAATAATATGGCTACTGGGTCCATATGAAAGGGCTTATGAGAGAGTGGTATCACTACTATCCACACAAAGAGAAGAGTTGAGTGGCATAGGTCCCAAATAAGGGTGTTTGGGGGGGTGGGTGGGTCCACAAAGAAAAAGGCTTATGAGAGGGGTACCATGGTGATCAGTGCGAAGAGAGGAATCCAATGGGATATGTCCCAAATAAGGGTGTCAGTGGGACCACTATTTTTTTTTTAACTTTTATGGAGTTCTACTCTTGTTTGAATAATAATGCAGTAACAGAATGCCCAAAATATTAACAGGTAAAATTGTGTAGGATTTTCACAGCCTGGATGCAGGAAGCAGGGTTGCACACATTGGATGTGAAAAATGTCCACTATGTTTCTGTTATGTTATGTTCCAATAGCAAGGGTTAGGGTTTTGAGCATTCTTACAGACAAGGAATTTCCCTGTGTTATAGCTCTTTGATATACCGTTAAGGTCCAACATTAGTACTCAAACTAATATCTTAGGGCTCTAACTAAGGAAGCTTAACAATACCCTTAGTCATACTACCCGATTACCAAGGCACACAAGAGTAGTCTTCTCGAGTGTTTCTCTCGGTGCCACTATAACAATCAGGTGTTCAATTGGTTGATCTACAAATGGTTTTAGGAGACCTATGGGACTCCCTATATACCCAAGGGTACATGGGAGTGAATTCCCATGTACAAGTGATGTATAATGCGGTATTACTCGAAGGGGTACCAACAAGGGTTATAGAGGTTTCCAACCATGTGGAACAATGTGTTTCGAGTAACCACGTGAAACCTTTTGTATTTTATATGTGTATTCTTCCCCAACCACAGTTTTACCCATTGAACGATAGATCATTATGATTTAAAGACATTGACACACATGTCCATCCTAAAAAAAAATGTTTCTAAAATTTTGTAGAGGAAAGTGCGTCGATACCACTTGTAAGTTACTAGAAGGAAATATGCATAGAAAAAATACAATTGTTATCACAATTGTTAGCAAAAAGAAAGAAACAGTAAGCACCATGAAACAATTGATGCAAAACATTATACCTTTATTATCTTGATCTAAAAGTTCACTTGCCTCTTCAAGGTGGAAACCTCCAACAGAGCAAATCTCAAGTATAAATGAATTCACAAGACAAACATTTTTCATGCTTTCTACCCCTATTTATACTATTTCTATATTCTAGATAACATTATAGAGGTTGAGCGTTGTAGTATGTCTTCTTACATTATAGGTTTTCACATTATTACATAGACCTTATTTACTAATGTTGTCCTTTATTACATAGAAAAACATTCTATATATTTGAGGTGTTAGGAAGGTTAGGACCCTAACATTTTCCTATGACTCAATTGCGTCTCTTATCAGCCAAAGGGATATGACCTCACTCTCTACAACTCTACTACCACTACATCTAGTATCCTCTCTTGATACCTCGTTCTCAACCTCACGTCTCTTCGACGACCTTTCCACTCCTTTTCTACTCTCTAGCACAATTATTTCTCCCACACATCCTTCTAGTGCCACTCCTCTTCTCTTCATCTTAGATCTTGCTATGCGTCTGTCACCCCTTGTTCTCTCTTCTATGTTTATGTTCTCAATCCACCTTCTCAACTTGACTCTCCTTGAGTATCTCTCAACTCTTTTTCTTCTCTTCTCTTCAGGATCCATTCTTTTATCACCTCGTCTCATCTTCGTGTGGATCCCTTCTGTTGGATATATCTTTCCTTCATCTTCTTTGTCTCCCTCTTCTTTTCATCCCCCCCTATGCCAGGGAGTTTACTCTACCATCCTATCAGGATCCATACACACCATCCCCTTCTTTAAAAACAACATCTTGATCCATAACAGGATTTCCTCCAGCGGTCTCCTTCTTGGGTCGGCTACAAACTTTCTATCAGTGCTACGAAACAATTTGTTGCATTCAATAGTAAACTCAATAGTATATCCCTCCCTAACTCGTTTGAAGAAGAATTTAATAGCTCTAGTCCAGTTTTTATCCAAATATCTTTACCGATTTAGGGTTCCTTGGTCCCAAACAAAGCATTCATGAGCTCACCATACAAATTTAATCTATGTTTTCCTCTTTAACCATTCATACAATAAACAGGAAAATTAAACAAAAAATATTTCATGCAAATCTATATAGATGTACCTTTGTTTCCATAATTTGAGGTTGATATGTGGATTCTTGGTCTCTTGTTGCACGAACTCATCTTATTTCTCAGTGAGCCACTCTTCTATCTCTTCCTTTGAAGGTTTCAATGTCATGTCCCTTCTTTAACATGTAGCACAAAACCATCTGGTCCTAACAATGAAACCAATTGTTTCCTCGAGGTTTTAGACCCAAGGTACGGAAGGCTTTACCAACAAATACCCCATACGCATCGACATATTCAATATTCAAGAATTGAATAAGGTCTCACCCGAGACGCCATGAGAATCACATAGACCTAAGGTTTGTGAAACTCATGAAGGAATAATACAAACAAGAGACATTTAACTCAGAACCATGCAATCAATTCACATTCATTCATAACATCCATCTCAGTGTTGTGTAGAATAAAACATAACATGCATACATTCATACTAAAATACATAATATCTAGAGACAAATATGCTTCATTATTCATTCATTAATATCAAAGTCATTCAGATACAACTCAATACACAAAGGGTTGTAGCCTGCTCAGAGTGCATTTAGAGTGAAAAAAAGACTAACTATATGCTCAAATATTGATCTACTTTCTCCCTCGTGTCTTACAAATCTACACATACAATCAATCTCTAGAAATGAACCATAACCGACCAACCAACCCTTACATATTCACATGCAATCCTTTTATGTCTACAAAAGCATGGCAATCATAACAAAATTTCCAACTCACTAACAAACTCATTCATGACTAGTAAATTTGTTACAAAAATGGTTACAATAATTACAAAAGATCTTCAAGGATCTGACATGTATGCAATTCCTTGCACGTGTTGGTTGTGGAGCATGATTGTCTTCCTGATTCATAGCTCTTTGTTTGCAACCGTGTTTGTACCCCATGAAGACTTTACACCCTGGAAGATTGTACACCCCTAAACGTGGGGGAGTGTAGGGGGGATTTCCCCCCCTGTAGGGTCCGGGGGGGCTATCCCCCTGGAGGGGAGGTCCGAGGGAAAGTGGGGGTTCGAGGGATAAGCCCCCAAAGGAAAAATTGCCTTTTAAATGTAAATTGTAATTTCATAGTAAATCTAGACCGTTCATTATAAGGTCGCAGATCTGACGGTAGAAGTTATGTTTGGGTTTTTTTCCCTATAAGGAAACCCTCTTTTATGAGGGAAATGTATTGTGGCTATGTATCATTGGAAAATATTGTATTCTGAGAGAGGATGCTATGAGAGAAAGAAGAGGAAGTTACAACGGGTGTGTTTTAGGTTGTATCCCTTCATTTTCTAGATAATAAAAGGAAGGACCTGGAAATTTCTCTGGTGGACGTAGCCCACACTGGGTGAACCACGTATATATATTTCTCTATTGTATTTTGTATATTATGTGTTTTATTTCCGCATTTGTTCTTATTTTATTGCTCTGCGATCTTGTTTTTCTAACAGCACACAGTACAAAACTAGTTAGCACACATAGTGGAAAATTGGTTAATGTAGGTGGTGAGTCTTGGCGCCACGAAGTACAAAACTTGTGGCGCGAGCAGTAGGAAACTTGTGGCACACACATGGTCCTTCCAAAGCCTTAGGGTGCCAACAGGCCTTGACCAATAGTTCAAATAAAGGTCACAACTCAACCTGTGGATCATATTCTTGAGTGGAGTTAGATTCCTACATAGAATGGGAACATTGTTTATTTGAACAAGGCTTCCTACATTGATATTTATGATGAGATTCTTGTTGATTCACTTGATGTATGACTGATTTGAAACAATTTTAGTTATTACTAAACATGAACTTGTTTATTTTGGACTATTAAATTTTTTGAAGTTGTAGAAGGAAATTGTTTTAAATGCATCTATATGT
>ML788190.1:455212-476906 GCA_009831015.1 Picea engelmannii | reverse complement strand
ATGTTCCGGATATCCTCTGGACAGAAGCGCTTTCTTACGGTCATTGGCATCCAAAATACAAATACCCATTTGTGTATTAATTTGCCTGTACATGCGATCTATCTCTTGTCTAAAATTATCCAGATCTTCCTTGTTTACCGAGGTTCTGAAGAACCTGTAACGAGTCAATGAAATTCCATTAAAATACGGATTTCTCCATATTGAACATGGGCATGGATTTGACCAGGACATGGGCATTCTCAGTGAACAAAGTGGAACATTTAAAAAGGGCAGACAAAGAAATGCAGCATTAATTATGGAGGAGTGAAGTCGAAGCACACGTGGACATTTTATATGGACAGATGTAAATTCTAATAATGGATAAAGGTTTGAGTTGTAATGTGCCTCAGATGGATTGTAATTTTAGTAACATACTCTTTATGTATTGTTGGAATGTTTTTATTTATTAATAATGATTTATTAATTTTAATTTTAGGGTAGAAATCAAATTGATGTAGAAGATATTTATGTTTGTGGTAAAGAATAATGTGTATGTAATCATTTATTTAATTACGTAATTCTATTTAATTGAGTAATTAGTTTGAAGGTGTATATGCTTGACTTTTTCATATTTAAAACTTGATACATTTAAAATCTCAGAAACACACATGTTATCAACATTTAAAATTAATAATTAAATTAAATGGAAAGTGGTAAGATAAGAAAGAGATTCAAAACTAATTTAAAGTCGGAAACAGAAAGGAAAAACAGAGAGAGCCTCTAAACAGAAAGAGTCTTTGTTATTAACTATTAAATTTATTCAACATTTAAAATTAATAATTAAATTAAATGGAAAGTGGTGAGATAAGAGTGAAAGATTCAAAACTAATTTAAAGTTGGAAACAGAAAGGAAAAAGAGAGTGTTTCTAAATAGAAAGAGTTTTTGTTTCCTTTTGTTGTGTATCTAATTCTTATTTTGAATAATTATTTTTATGTTGTGGGTTGAATGATAACTTTTTTCAGACTTTTTGATCCGCAATTATATATGCAAAATTTAAAATGCAACAACAGAATAGACATGCATAAGAATAAAATGTTGTACAATACAAAATACACAAAGAATGAAAGAGAACAATATTGGAATTGAGAAGTAAAATGATGATCTCTTGTATTTTCAAAAAGACACCATTTTTATCAACTTGGACGATTTTTGTTTACAACGACAGCAAGAAACTTGTTGCTTTATTTATCACTGACAAGTCTTGTTTCGTTTTTTATTTAGTTAACTACCTGTTGGAAAAATCATGCTAATTATTTATTAGAAGTTGTCATGCTCAGCTGGACTAGCGAGGGCAGTTTACAATAGAAACAACTATGCGAAGGAAGATGGGCGCCCTCTCTGGTGGCCCAATTCCTCCCTGTTTAGATCCAGAAGCGTCCCTGCTTCTGCTAGTAAATGAGGAAATTTGCAGTGCATTCTCTCCAATGCTTTCTCGAACTATGTCGGGATCATATATGATTGGTGCAATTGATGATGTTTCCCTCGGAATCAGTGCTTGCCCTGCAAGAGCCACACACGAGCTTCCTCAAGAATAATGGTGTGTGAATTTTATGAGGCCTTTGTTGTGCACGCTCTAGTGTAGTTGGTAATGCATTGACTACCTCAAGATGACGTTGAACGAAAGTATGGGTATAACGCTATGTTGAGTGTTGTTCTTGTTGGTGATACGCAAACCCCACTCGGTGTTGATCAGTTAGTGCTTCATTATCTGCCTCAACATTTCCCTTAAATACAAGCTTCCTAGAAAAACAATGGGTCTGTCCAATACACCATGTCTAATTAACTACTCCAACTAAGAAGGGATGCCTCTGCAGATGATTTTGTCCCACTATACTGCATTTGTAAGAATTTTGTTTGGCTGGAGCTTTCTCAATAATTTGTTTGGAAAAAGAGGAATTTTCAAGCAAAGTGTTATAATATGTTGGCACTTGTGATGGAGTACATAACCTGTTGGCGGAGACTACTGGAACAAAAACCTGTTTTGGCATAAGAAATTTTGGAGTTGCACAAGGAAAAGATGAAGGCGGAGTAGGTCCTGAATTCAGAAGTTGGTCAGGTGGGCATGTTATCACATCAGTCTCTTGGGGAGCGAGGCGGTATGAATGGGCATTGGTCAAAGATGCTTTCGGAATGAGATCAATGGTGTGCTCAATAGAGCAAGACGGGGGAAGTCCTGTGGGTTGGGGAAATTCATTGACAACTTATGGGAGTGGGGGAACCATGTCCTGAGGTGTTGGGTTGGTCAGATGGTCTGGTTTAATGGGGCAAACCAAACACAAGGAAACATATTTGTTCATGTTTACTTTCTTAACGGTTACTTGTCTAGTTAGAGGTTGTGTGGAGTGAGGGGTAGGGGAGGTGAGAACATAGGTGCATCCGTCATGTTGCAGGTGATATTTATGGAATTTAGCATGATAAACAACATTCTGGGCCTATTGGTAGGGGATTCCAGTTAACAGGTGAGCACAATCTAAAGGAGAAACATCACATACCACAGTATCTCGGAAAGAGCCAATAGCGAAGGTTATTGTACAGCACCACGAGATCGTGAGACGCGGGCTTTCCTTTTGTACCCATCCAAGATCATAAGGTTCATGGTGTAGAGTAGTTGGGATTTGTAGGCATTGGAACAAGTCCTGGGCAATGAGGTTCTTTTAGCTTTCATTGTCTAGGATGAGAGTAGCCAATTTGCATTTAATTTGACAATTGTGGGTAAATAGGGGCACAAGAGAGGTGTCGTGTTCATTGGTGGTCATCATAATTAAAGATGGGTCAACTTTTGTAGGATTTTCAAGAGAAACGACTTCAGGCGGGTCAGGGGAATTGAACTGAGAGACCTATGCAAAAAGAATTTTGTTTGGGTGAAGGTTCGGAAGTGCCTGATAGTCGACAGAAGCATGCGATTTGGTCTTGTGGAAGGTACACCAAGGTGTCGTTCAATGTGTGGAGGTGGTGGTAGGGTAACCTGAGAAGGGCCAGCAGTAAAAGGGTCATATCCGGGTTGGGGTGAGTGAATTCAAGCAGTCACGTTACGCTCGGTGGCCAAGGCTCAAAGAAAGGCCTTGTCCAAGGAAGAACTCTCAAACAAATCAACTTCATGACGGATGCTTAACAATAAGCTAGAATTGAACTTGACAATCGATACCTCTTCTAGAGTTGGATGCATAGTTAGTAGAAGATGTTGATGTATCCCCGTATTGACTAATTGGCCAGTTGTCGAAGTTGCAACCATCTGGCGAGGAGGTTTTGGCGATAGTCTGGTGGGTAAAAGCACTCTCTGAGATCAAGGCATAATCCATCCCATGTTGTAATACGTGGTGTTTGTGTCTCGACTGAGTCACCTCTATCCATGACCCAGGAATAAGTCTCCAGCTGAGTGTCCCACCATGTCTACGCAATTCCTTCGAGTTGCAGACTGGTGATCTAAAGCTTCATGTCTTTCATCATCTCAGGACATGTGCGAAAGTATGTGGAAAAACTATGAAGCCAAGAGTCGACATTCTCGCCATTCATTTGGCCTGCAAACTTCGGTAATTGGAAGCATGGATTGAGTTGCATGGGTGTTGGAGCTCTACGCTATTGTAGACAGAGTAGCTCTTGGATATCCATCGTTAAATATTGAATTGGAGTTGTGGCAGTGGATGTGGAATCCTTTGTAGATGGCTCTCTTCACAGTGGCATAGTTTTCATTCACTGCGAATATCAATCTTTCACTGGATGTTGGAGAATGGTGAAAGATGAATGTGTTGGAAGCCTTGAGGAGGACGCACTGGAAGTCTTGAGAAGGACGTTTGGCTCTGAGAAAAAAAATATATTGTTGGATGGCCTCTCTTCTAAATTTTGTGCCTAAGCAGAAGTTGGTGGATCCAGGGTCTGATACCAATTGATCTGCAATTCTATATGCAAAATTTATAATGCAACAACAGAATAGACTGGCACGAGAATAAAATGCCACATAATACAAAATACACAGAGAATGAAAGAAAACAATATTGGAATTGAGAAGTAAAATGGCCATCTCTTGTATTTTYAGCAAGAAGACACCCTTTTTATYAGACCGAGCGATTTTTGTTTACAGCAACAACAAGAAACTTATTKCTTTATTTYTRACTGACAAGTATTGTTTYATTTTTTATTTAATTAAYTGCMTGATGRAAAAATCATGATAGTTATTTATTGGAARTTGCCCTKCTYYRCTAGACTGGCGAGGACAATTTACAATAAAAACAACTATGCTAAGGGAGATGGACGCCCTCTTTKGTGACCCACTCTTCATGAGAAAAACTTGTTAGAAGTCTCTTTAATACATAAYGGGCAACAGTTATATTTTTTTCAATAAGAAAAAAGCTTATATTAGAAAATATAAAAGTTTTGTTACAATATCTATTAAAAAAAACTACCAACAAGATYAGAACTTTCAGATCCTTTTGTACTATAGGGMATACAGTTATGTTCAAAATACATTTAACTCCAGTGAATCTGAATAGCATATGTACTCTGCAATAATTATCCTCAGATTTTACAAATCTAGTTCAAAAAACAAAAAGTGTCCAAGTACATCACCCTTGCACCATTGCAAGTTTATCTACCATCTAATCTTTCATAATTTGTTGAGTGTCCTTCATTTCCCACTGCATAATATATACCTGTAACACCCCTATTTCCCCCAGTTTGTAAATATAAATATATTGGCCAAGAGACTATGGTAAACTCGATATGTATGAATGTTTGATTTGATGAACCTTTGTATAAAAGGGCATGGAATGTGATTTTTGTTATTAATAGAAATGGATAAGTGTTGCATCACTGTTGAAAGCAAGGGTTTTCCAAGAGATACCATGGATGCTATGAAAGATATAGTGAGGGGGACCAAGAATGGTTGAGATATCACCACCAAACTAGTGCTTTGCTGGATTTAATTGCTTAAGACCGGAACATTCCTCTGACACATAAATGAATTACCAGTCAGGTTGGTAGGTGGGAAGACCTTATCAAGAGTTAATGAGGGGATGGGGCAAAGCATCCATCTTTAAGGATTTCAGACCTGACCACGAACTGAGAATTCGTGCCACACATAATATTGTTGAGGAAGGAAAGAAAGGAAAGCATGGTGGGAAGAGGAAGACATGCGAAGAGAAGCAGAGAAGAGAGACTAAGCTCTCGAGTTTGAGGAAGAAATAAGAGATGAACGTGTTCTGGTCGCAGGATGTGGCTAATAGGGTTATGATACAAGCTGATAAACGAGGGTGTTGAGTGACTGAGGAAGTACTCGGGCAGGCCTCCTTGCTTGGTATAGAGAAACCCATTGCCAAGATCCTATGGGAGGAGGAGAGTAACCTTCGTCCCTGACTGTTGCTGAGCCGGAAGACAGAATTCTCTCTCAGAGCATCGCGGTCTAGCTCGAGGGTGGTCAGTAGTAAATCCGTTAGGATTGATTGAGCCTATGGTTGGGTGGAAACGAGCACCCCTTTCAGCAGTCGCATCACATCCCCTGTTTCTGATAAGTGTTTTCATACTTTGTGTATTGAAATGGAATAATGAATGACTGCATGTGTTTATATGTCTATAAATGGTTTATGTATAGAATGATCAAGTTATGTATATGTATTTATCTTCCTGTGGACTCATGCTTCTGATTGATCATCTATATGCCCCATCTTATTCCTCGAGGTTTCGTGGGACGTAAACCGGTAGGAAGGTCGAGATAGAAAGTATTGAGTTAGTTTGGCCCTGTCCGTCTGAAGAGGATATCTTCTTCAGACTCCTTGATGTGTGACCCGGAATATCATGCCCAAGTCCTTACCAATTTCATGATGAAGCTCAGGAAGGACAGCAGGATTTAAATCTCGAAAGGGAGGATCCCTTCATTTGGAAGACGAGCAGACAAGATCCGTTCGAGAGGACCCATGTGACCAATACCTAGGAACCTTACGCGAAGCCTAAGGGAGATAAGTCCTTCTGTCTTCGGAGCTCTGGAGGTCCAGGACCTCTAAGTATTATCGGCCCTCATAGTCATGAACCAGCCGAAGGTGGCTGAGAGTTACAATTGCCTGCAAGGTTGAACGGCGTTGGGCGGTTTCCCTAGTGGTTAGACGAACCTATCTTACCGACTAAATTGGGATCCAACTCCCCATCGCAAAGTAGCGCAAGCCACCAATCAAGAATGTTTGGGGGTTCCCTCAACCATTAGATATACACCGAGGCGACTTCGGCGGAGTACCACTTTGGGAGAATGGAGATTCCATAGCATCAAACTCCCCGAACGTCTAAGTAACGAAGTGAAGGAGAGACATAGATCTATGGACCTACGTGGTCGGATATCGACCATGAGATCTGAGGGATGTTAGAAGGTTGTTAGTCCATAGTGATGTGGCGTAGTGACATCATCCAAGGTGACATGGACCCCAGTTTGACATGCCACGTGTCACCTGGATTTGTGCATATCACATACCCTATAGACCCATTGGAACATGACACGTGTCACACTGACCCCTCCTACGTGTCAGTTCTTGGTACGTGCCCGACTAGCCAAAGCGGTAGGTTAAGTGATCGGAACTCTGGGGGTCCAGGACTTCAGGACTCAAGACGATTGGGGGTGTAGCGTTATAGAGAGACTCAAAAGCCCAAAGGTAGGAACCGCGTGGCAATCTTATGGGACTTTGGGAGTTTGAAACTCTGGAAGGTCTCGTGTGTAGACAGTAAGGAGGCATTTAGTGCCGAATTTCCTGCTAGCCTGCGTGTTAGATGCCTGAATGTTAGACAAAGAGTGAGTCCCATTGTGGAAGCGGGAGATGGATGGACTTCCACCATGGGTGAAGGAACTTGGAGATCATACGTGTGAGGTGGATTCATGTGTACGCCACATGGCCCTCAACCAATGAACACCTGAAGAACATTGGGAAGCCATAACTTGCAATCCAAAGCTCGGATTTGAGCCTGGTAGCAGTCGTTTAGAACATTCTAGGTAAGTGGAAGAGGATAAAGACCTCGGTCAAAGGATTTGAGATGTTGAGAGAGAAATTTTGATGCCCCCTCCCTAGGAAAGATACTCAGGGGTCGAGTGTGTTACAAATTGGTATCAGAGCATGGTTACAACACTTGGTGTTCTTGGGCTCATGGATGAGTTGTGTAAAAACCATATTTAAAGGACTTTTAAGGGTGACACCTATATTACCTCTTTCCTAGAAAGTCTAGTTAAACTTTCATTGAAGAAAGGAATGGAATTTTTTACCATTGTGTGTATTTAAGAAATATGAATTGTGTGTTGTTCATGAATTAACAGATTGTTGGCTAACAATAATTTTTTTTTCAGCACTCAAGCCGTCGGTAAATCGCAGGAAAACTAGAAGTATAAAGGATGGTGACACGCCATGAAGTGGGGGATGGCTCCCACAATTGAGACAAAGAATCTGACGAAAGGAGGGCGATGGAAACCCCTCCGGATCTGGCCGAAACTATAAGGAGCCTCATGGCTGAATTACAGAGTTGCAAGGCCAACAACGAGAGATTGATAAAGGAGTAAGAAAAACAAATGTAAATTAGTGCAGTCTTGTTGAAGAGCCTATCTGATATACAGAGGTAGCTGCAACATGCACACGCAACCAGTCATGTGGGCCGACGACATATGAAGAGAAGTCAAAGTCCACCTGAGATATGAAAACATGGTCCCATAAGTGGCCACACTAGAAGGAGTACCTCGAGGAAGGCCCAATCTGGAGGCAGGGGACACTCATTGGGGGAATCCTCTAGAGAGGAAAATGGAAACTCTGAGGGATCTTCTAGTAGCAAAGCTAGCTCACATTCTCAAAGGAAAGGAAGGAAGTAAAAACATTCCAAAAGTGATGATCCTGAAGAGTTCAAGAAAGCCAAACCACCCTCTTTCGATGGAGAAATTAAGAAAGGGGAAGAGGGAGAAGCTTGGCCACTTGGTTTAAAGAAGTACTTCAAAGTCCATGACTACTCTGAAAACTTGAAGGTTTGAATAGTCGTCTTCAACCTGAATGGAAAGGCTTCCATTTGGTGGGAAGACATTACGAATGTGAAAGGAATCCATGAGAAGGAATTGTCATGGAAACAGTTTGAGAAATACTTCAAGAGGAAGTATCTATTAGAGAAATACGTTGATGGGAAGACTAAGGAGTTCTATGAACACAGACTGGGATAGCTCACCATAGAGGAATATGTCAATAAATTCCTTGAGTTGTTGAGGTATGTACCCTACATAAAGGATGAAAAGGTAAAAGTGCAGTAATTTATTAGTGGGTTACCTTAGACCTACCGAGACAGGATTGATTTTGACGAGCCAAAGACCTTAGAAGACACTATCTAGAAGGCAAGGTATTTTTATGAACAGTTCGGGAATCAAACAGAACCTTGCGAGGACTGAGAGAAGAAGAATAGTTTGGGATTCAAGAAGAAGGGGTTTAAATCCTCTAGAATTAAGAACTACGGGAAGGGTTCTAGGACGAGCCTTCCTACTAGAAGTGTGTACCAGCATAATGTCCCCTCCCATAGTGGAAATAAACCTTTTGGAGAAACCCTAGGAAAAATCGATAACCCAAAGAGAGAACCCTTGAAATGTTGGGGTTGTGGAGAAGAACGTCTGCTGAGGGATTGTCTACATAGACAACATAATAGTAGGAGAGCCTATAACATCCAAGAAGCTACCACAATCAATGATGTGGCTAGGAGCATGCCACGGATTTATGCAACCTTGGATAATAAACAAGTTGACCACCAAGCTTCGGTGGTGGAGATGGAAGGTATGATCGTTGACCCAGGTTCTAATTTGAGTTATGTGTCCCCTCATACTGTTGATAAGTGAAAACTACAACCAGTTAGACATGTTGTTGGCCCTCGACCAAGTTTTAAGAGAACATTGGTTGTGTTTGACCATTTTTGGGACTTCGACAGGCTAATCGAAGACTGAGTGCCCAGGCGAAGTGGAGATCGCGAGATCCCTCTTGTTTTGCAGAATTTTTGAGCTTTTAGGGTTTATGTAATGGGTATGGGATGTCGGCCCATGGGTTTACCCATGTTTAGGCATTTTTGTAATGTATAAATAAGTAACTAGGAAATGTAAGAAGTAGATCTAGTGGGATATGTGTGCTATCTATGTTGGCTTCATGCAAGAATATGTAAAGAGTGTTAAGTGCGGAGAACAGTTGTTGGATTTTGTGCATACTGTGTGTTGAGACTTGCAAGGCTAAGTGAAAGTGATTGTAAGAGGCTTTGTGCAGACAGACTGTGTAAGGCTATGTGCTTTGACCTTATTTAGAGGAAGGTGGATCTAGTGCGATGTGCACAGATCAACTGTCCAGTGAGAAGTTGGCTCTGTGGCTTGGTGCCTGTAAGAAGATTTAAAGAGATTAATAAAGAAGAAGAAGAGTTGGTGGACGTAGCCCCACACTAGGGTGAACCATGTATATCCTGTGTTGATGTGATTTGTGCAATGATTGTCCATGTTGTTTATGTGTTTATCTGCTTAGTGCATTGATCTTTATATATGTTAGATAAATGTATGGATGCTTAGTGCTCTATTGATGGTAAATGAATGCTAGATCTGATTTAATGAGATGTGCTAAGTGATTGGAAGTGTTTGATATGATCATTACTGTATTATTCTGTATTTAGGGTTTAATCTATGATGTGAATGGATTTATGAACTAATGGCTATTGATTAGCTAAGTGATATGTTAAGTGTTGTAATCACAAATCTGTGTCCCAGCTAGGTTGTAGACACCTAAGTTCTACAACCCCCCTTGCCTCTACCTCGGGTGAGAATTCAACTGCTTCGCAGGTGTCGCCGAAAGGGTCGATAGTTAGGGTTTTGTTGGTGCATTGTTGAAGTGTTTAACCCTGGGTCTGCCCCTATGCCAACAAATGGTTCTATTGTCGGGACCTGAAACTGTGATTGTTGGGAACCAAAGAAAAGAGAAATCTTTGTGCGTAGATCTGCTACTATAGTGCACAGTATTCTACTTGAATTGCGAAACTTCGTGCTAAGAAAGGAACCAGATATGAAGAAAAGAGGTAAGATCTTAAAGCTTTGTGCTCTGATAAAGGTAAGATAAGTGGAAATTTTTTCTTCAAAAGTATGAATCTAGGTATGTTTGATAGATTTTGTCCTAGTCTGAAAACTAGGGAACAGTTAGAAGAAAGAGTTGATATGAATAGATTTGATAGAGATAGTGAAAGATATGTTATTCCTATGCATAGAAAAAAAAATTGGACTAACAAGTGGATGGAGGGACCTAGAAAGATTTTTTGCAGATTGCAAGTCCATCACTGTGATCCCAGTGCGTAGTACAGGAAAGGTTGGGGATCGTTTAAAAGAAATAGAGGATTGACATTGTGTTATAATTGTAGAAGATCGGGACATCTTGCTAAGGAATTCTCTGGTATAAATCCTAGTTGTCTTTGTTGTAAATCTATTGGTCACGAAGTTGAGGATTTCCCTAGAATGATTTCCAAACTTGAAAAGATGAACATGAGACAAGAAAAAAATGAAGAAGGCCAAGGGACTAAGTATATGTTAGAAAACCAGAAAGAATCAGAGACTATGTTATTACAGATGAAAGAAACATTGAATGATCACAGAGACATCGGTTTACCAGAGATCTTAAAAGAGAAACAACACATAGAAACAAGAATAGGAGACTTTGACATAGACTATGTCTTGGATGAGGAAACACAAATGAATATCATGTCAGAAAGTACTTGGGAAATTTTGGGAAAGTCTTTTATGGTTTCTTCATTGGGAAGGATAGGTCTGTTTAAAGGAAAGATGATAACCCTATGTGGAAGAGTTACTAATGTACCTATGATTGCTCATGAAACATTGACCAAAGAAGAATTTGAAGTCATTAAGTTTGTTGAGAACAATGCCCCTTTTCCACTTTTGTTAGGAAAGACTTGGATTGAGAAAGATCATATCCGAAGGAAAACAGAGGAGGAAGCTACAGAACAGAAGAAGCAAGAATTAAGGGACTTCATAGCTAGAAAAATAGAGCGACTAATAGAAGAACAAGAGGATAATTTGAAGCAACAGAAGACCAGAGAATTAGCTTTCGAAGTTGAAAGAACACAAGAAGACTTACAGAACCTGTCCATGTAGGAAATAAGTGTATTCACCTCATAAATAGTAAGAGGAGAGGTATTACCTTTGAACTCTTAGAAAAACCCTCAGCAGTGTGAAGTTACTACGCTAAGAGAAGATAAGAATAAAAATGGAAAGAGGAGTCCAGAGACTCAAATCACAGGAAAGAAGGCAAGAAAGCTCAGTAAGAAGAAAGCAAAATTAGAAAAACTGCAGGAAATTCCAAAGAAGACTTTGCAGAAGGCAGACTTACAGAACTTGAACCTCGCCGGAATAGTAGAACCACGTAGAATGGGACTTCGCCATGACGAAGCTATATGACCGTTGGAGGCATCCTGACTGTTAGAATGACGCTCTAGAATGGCTATAAATGAAGTTATTGATGGAAAGATCGCCATCAGACCGTTGGGATCACACCACAATGGCCCGATTCGTATTGATTGAAGTAGTCCGACCCATTAGAGGAATATGTTACGACGTTGCTTATTTAATCCATCGGATGCTGCACCAAGACCACATTTTGCAAACCAAGATATCCGAGCTAACATAGAATTGATCACATACTGCGTTGTGTTGTCTAGACCTCGTCATTCATTTGATTATCGTATCCGTTTGTTCGCCTACCCGATCTCCATGATTACAAGTGTGAATGTCGGGCGAGCATAGCGTGCTAGAGAAGTCAGTAGAGGAGATTTTGATAGACCTCATGGCTGAGAAAGTCATGTATGTAGGAATACAGACATCGTTGATGGGCGGATTGCAAGCATCCCCCTCGACTAGATGTCGGTCTAGCCGAACCGTGACTAAGAAAATAAGCAAACACTGCGATGATCTAGCTAACGCAAAGCAAATCTCGACGGTCTTGCCTAACTACATACCGTCGTTGTCTGGTGCAGTTAGCTGTGACAGTGTTCTGCGTGACTTTGAGTACACATTGATAACTGCGTACCTCTCGAAGGGGATACGCGTAGTTGGACCCCAGTTGGGACTGATCCCAGTGCTCAAGATCAGTGACTTCAACCTCAGAGATCGAAATAACTATGCGATCCTTGCGCTACATAGGTACCTCATGAAGATGACTGGGAAGAAGCCCAAGATATTTCCCAATCCATGGATTAATGAGCTCGTGTGCTCCACGATCTTGAACGTAATGAAGATCCCCCACTTCGGCTGACATTAGGAGGTTAACACTTGTGTTAAACTCCTCTTGTCGTGCTACCACGGAGGGTATTTGTGGCTTGATAGGTGTGTGACTATGGATCCAGCACTGATCCACTTAATCATAGGACTAAGCATGCAAAGACCGGACCCTCAGTAGTTCTACCCAGGTAAGACATCAGATCACTCCCTAGCACAGTGCATCAAGGATGACTATGGCAATGTAGAGAAGGGGAAGTGAGGCTACAAGGTAGCCTCCATCCAGGATGGTGCAGTGCACCTTTCTTGTCAGCTTATAACAGGCAAGCTCATCCGAAAGAACAATCCAACACAAGTCACAGGGTTCGTAGTCGACCTCGTAGGGAAGTGTGTTGAAAGAATGCAGATGAACTGGGCAAGTTACGTTGTCAACGAGTTGGAGAAGGATTGTCGTAAAGCGCAAGACCAAGGATACGAGTTTTACTTCAGTTGGTTACTGATTTTAATCGCATTTGTCGCCTGGAAAATGCTGGAAGGAGCAGCCTTCCCAGAAGTCGAGCCATCAAAACCATTAGCCGCGAGGTTATCCACCTTGTGGTACACGAGTGATATGGTGAAGCAGTGTTATTCGAATGTTGTCTTCCATACTTACTACCTACAACTAAAGCGCGCCATTGAATCATTCCCCCGAATGACACCGAATACACTCCATCAGTATAGGTCGCTAGCGAAGTTTCACGCAGACTGACACTTCATCTACATCACTGCATGCAGGGATGAAAGTAAGGAGGAGCTGCAGTCATACTATAAATTGACCGATGAAGACATGGCATAAATCACTAAGGAATGGCCAACATAATTCCTTGTGCCAGTCAAAGATGTAGAGCTCTCCGACCCCGAAATCATCGGAAGTCCATTGATCACTCAGGTTGAACATGATGGGTAGACTAGGGCAAAGAAAAAGAAGAAAAAGGACAAAGTCCAAGACATAGAAACTAATGAGGAGGACATTGCATCAGATGAAAGTAGGCTCGATTCACCTGCAGGAGGAGGAGGAGATGAAGTGAACCAAGAGGAAGAAGGGGAAGAAGGGGAAGAAGGAGAAAAGAAAGACAAAAGAGAAGCCACATCATAGAAGGATCCCCTCACCACAGCAGAAGCATCACAGAAGAGAAAGGTTTCCTCGGAGAAACCTTCGGCAAGAAAGAAGGCTCGCGCCAACAAGCCACAGTCAAAGAATCTTCTTACAGTGGATGATATTGATCTCATCATTGCAGTCGTAGAAGACGCTTCAGAAGACATCTTGCAGAAATAGGGAGCAAAGCAGGAGTTGATGTATGACAGAATAGAGAAGGAGCTCAAGGACATCCAGCGAGCTATCCATTTGAGCCGCGCAATGCCAATTGTGCCATCTTCAGCAGAAAGTGTAGAATATGGGAATGAGCCCACCCTATTGTGAAGGTTAGCAAATGCGACAGAGGCTTGACTTCATCGATCCCAAGAAGAAAAGGAGTAGGCCACAGAGGCCTTAAAGAAAGAAAAGGAGGAGGTCCTAGAGAAACTTTGAGTTGCGCAGAAGGAGAAAAGTGAAATTCAGGCGGAGTTTGAACAGAACAATGCGAAGATAAAGGAAGAAAAATACCAACTATTCGCAAATCAGATTGCGGTCAAAGAGGCAATAACTAGAGCACTTCGCTTTGTGTCGGGCTTGGCATAGGAGGAACCGGAGTCAACTGAGATGCAAGTGGGGAAGCTTTCTGAATCCATTCAACAGCTTCAAGCATGGATAATGGAGCTAGAACTCCAAGCAATACCTAGCACTCTACAAGAAGTGTGCGATAAGAGGGAAGAAGTTGATAGGAACACAGTAGAAAGAATCAGGGTACTCGCCTCAGAGTGTAAGAAACTAAGTAATCGAAGTGCGCGGACCTATGAGCGCCTTGCAGAAGATCCGAAGCTAAGGAAATTGGAAGCACAGCTCCAAGGGGAAAAGCAGCCAGCATCCACCGTGCAAGCACAGATGAAGTTGCTTACTACAGTTGAGAAGATGAAGAGGTCACAGGAGCAGCACGCAGTCTAGCAGCAGGTCACTGCTATCTAGAGCAAGGTTATGGAAGTGACACAAAGACTCCAGTCGGTGCAAGACGAAGCCTGCATGATTTTTGAAGAAGTTGAAGGACAAGGCTCGCAGCTAGACCAACTGGTTGCGACAGTGGAACATCGCCTGGAAGGGCCTATCACCGAGCAAGTAATTCAAGAGTTCGTTGAGTAGGAGGCTCTAGAGAAGCAACAAGTTGAGGCAACTCAAGGCCTTCGAAGCAGTGTTTCCCATATCAGAGTGACTCGGGACGAGTCACGAGTGAGTGTTGGGGGCTTGTTGGCCCTCGACCAAGTTTTAAGAGAACATTGGTTGTGTTTGACCATTTTTGGGACTTCGACAGGCTGGTTAAAGATAGAGTGCCCCAGGCGAAGTGGAGATCATGGGATCCCGCTTGTTTTGCAGACTTTTCAGTCTTTTAGGGTTTATGTAACAGGTATGGGATGTCGGCCCATGGTTTTACCCATGTTTAAGCCTTTTTGTAACGTATAAATAAGTAACTAGGAAATGCAAGAAGTAGATCTAGTGGGCTATGTCCACTCTCTAGGTTGGCTTCGTGCAAGAATATGTAAAGAGTGTTAAGTGTGGAGAACAATTGTTGCCTTTTGTGCATACTGTGTGTTGAGACTTGCAAGGCTAAGTGCAAGTGATTGTAAGAGGCTTTGTGCAGACAGACTGTGTAAGGCTCTGTACCTTGACCTGATTTAGAGGAAGGTGGATCTAGTGCGTTGTGCACATATCACCTGTCCAGTGTGAAGTTGTCTCTATGGCTTGGTGTCTGTAAGAAGATTGAAGGAGACTAATAAAGAAGAAGAAGAGTTGGTGGACGTATCCCCACACTGGGTTGAACCACGTATATCCTGTGTTGATGTGCTTTGTGCAATGATTGTCCATGTTGTTTATGTGTTTATCTTCTTAGTGCACTAATATTTATATATGTTAGATAGATGTATGGATGCTTAGTGCTCTATTGATGGTAAATGAATGCTAGATATGAGTTAGTGAGATGTGCTAAGTGATTGGAAGTGTTTGATCTGATCATTATTGTGTTGTTCTATATTTAGGGTTTCATCTGCAATGTGAATGGATTTATGAACTAATGCCTATTGATTAGCTAAGTGTTATGTTAAGTGTTTTAATCACAGATCTGTGTCCCAGCTAGGTTGTAGACACCTAATTCCTACAACCCCCCTGCCTCTACCTCAGGTGAGACTTCATCTGCTTCATAGGTGTTGCCGAAAGGGCCAGTAGTTAGGGTTTTGTTGGTGCATTGTTGAAGCATTGAAACCTGGATCTGCCCTTGTGCCAACACATGCTAAGTCATGGCTGGTACAACTAGCCACTGGAACCAAAATAAAAGTAGCAGAGGTCATACTAGCTTTCCAATTTACTATGGATGGATTGCCCACCCAAGCGACCCTTAACATACTTCCCCTAGGATCTTATGACCTATTGGTTGGCATGGACTGGTTAGCCACTCATAAAACCAAGTTGGACTGTTACCATAAAAATTTGGAGTGTGAAAATGAAGAAGGGAGAAAAATAACCCTCCAAGGGATTTAGAATCCTGTCTCAGTGAAACGAATATCAGCACTTCAAATGAAAAAGTATTGTAGAAAGGGATGTCCTCTATATGTAATACAGGTGTTGGAATCTATTGAGGATGACAAACCAAACCTAGAGGACCATCCCATATTAAGAGAGTATAAATATGTGTTTCTAGAAGAGGTATCAAGTCTACCTCCGAGAAGAGACATTGACTTGTCCATAGAACTTGAACCATGAGAAGTACCAGTGTCTAGAACTCCCTATAGGATGAGTACACTAGAACTAGTCGAGCTCAATTTACAGCTGAAGGAGATGATGGACAAAGGCTACATCCAAACCAGTGTGTCTCCATGGGGATCACCTGTCTTGTTTATGAAAAATAAATATGGCACACTCCGACTGTGCATAGACTATAGACAAATCAACAAGACCACCATAAATAACAAGTATCCCTTACCAAGAATCGATGACTTGTTTGACCAATTAAGAGGTGCTTCCATTTTCTCAAAGATTGGCTTAAGGTCTTGTTGATGGGGCCTAAATCCCCTGACTCAACAACAGGAACCAAACCTGCCACCGAGGCCCAATTAGACTCTGCAACGTTTGGAGTGGGATGGTTCTCCAGATCTTATGATCTGGCCAAATTATCAATGAGATTTTGTGTTTTCTGGTGAAGGCTCTTCCTTTAGTTAGGACAGTTTTTCTCTGTATTTTCTCTTAGGTGGGGCTGGTATGAGAGATGCAAGCCGGTATAAACCAACTTAACAAATATAGGACAAAATTTTTAACTATTGGGAATGGTTCGAGCTTGGGATAACCCATTGCTCGAACATGCAGACATCGATCCTATGCCAAAGGGCCTAGTACTAATACTTTAACCGAAAGAGCATCCAACTGTTGTCTGAGAAAACTACTTAACAGAAAGAAAACATATATGTGATCAAGATCATGGTAAGAAAAATAATTCATCTACCAAGACATTCATCACATAGCTGAGGTAAACTACTTCGCATAAAGACAAGAAACACATATGTAATCAAGATCACGGTAAGCAAAATAATTCATCTACCAAGACATTTATCACATAGAAGCACAACAATTTACTTTCATCATTTAAAGCAAAGAACATCAAAACATTGCACCAGATAAATTGACAACAGAATTAATTGCTCTTACTCATTTACTGCAACATTCATGGAATAGGAAAGGAAGTAATTCTTCTCCAAATCCAATCACATACATCTGATGAAAAATAGCTCATCTTTGGTCCAGAAGGACTTCTTAATTCATAGCAGTCTCAAAATAATTATCAATAGCCAAAAGAAAAGAGTTCTTACAACAACCATCGACCTTTTGACCATCGTTCGATGTCCCTATTTATAATATAAATTCTTAACAATAATTAACAGTAAAATACAATTTGAGCTAATAAAAAATCACCACGTGGCGTTATCATCTAACAGTCTTTCAACAGTCCATCCGAGTTCTTTCTTGAAAAGGGTGGACTCTTTCATAATCAGACCATCTGATAAAGAGTTCTTCATAGGTGTTGGCCCATGGAAATCTGTGTTGTTCCATTGGAGACACATATATCCCCCTGATGTCTTTTGCGTGCACCTGATACTTTGCGAGGCTGAGGTTCAATTTCTGAAGCATGGTTCTGGCTTTGATTGGATATCCTAAGAATTGTTGTACTTGCCCGGGATTTGCATCAGTGACCTTTGCACATTATTCGGCCCATAACGCATCTTGTTCGGCACATGGCTTGATCATTCCGCTTAGGTCGATTAATATCGAGATGCCGAAATCGAGGAGCTCAACATACTTCGTCTCTTCGGTGATTCAATTTCGGTGTTTCTTTCAGTTCTTCGGCGGGGTCACAGGACAGACTCTAGTCGATGATCGATAAGGTTCTTCCTGCAATTAAAATAGAAGTAGTTTGGTGATTAAGCAACCTATGATCTGACATAAATAAACAAAATATCAACACATACTTGTGCAACTTGCTAGTCTCAGTCGTTTTTAATACTTACGTGATCCCAAATGCTTCCTTTGAGTGACCTGTGAAGCCGCCAGTCCTCTTTGGTTTAAATCAACACCTCAACATGCTATAGTGTGGCTAATAAAGTACGATAGACATGAATGTATAAATTATCACAGTAATTACTTGACCTTTGGGATAAAAAAAAGGGCGTTGAGGATGAATTATGCGCATGTGTGCTCCCGAGAGGTCGGATATCGTATAGAGAAATTCGTTAAATACCTCCAGAAACCGTACCACCGAGCATGCCAAGTGTCATTCATTAATAACAGAGGTTCAGAAGTTCAAAAGGATCAAAAGGATCACACCACACGTTTTCCTGCAACCCCGATCAGTGACACTTTCATGTTTTGGATCGCATCTGTCGATTAGTTGCGGCGTGCCGAATTTTCCAAACATCATGTCGCGAGGTGCGGGTATTATGTTGGCAAGCCTAGTGTCTCTCCTTGATTTCCCTATAAATTCCAGGAGCTTTGCAAGAAATCCTTCTTATATGCCAAGCTCATATTCCCTGGAAATCTCGTTCAGTGAGTTCGTCTTGGCGACATCCAGTTGAGTAATTATTTACCGTCTACGGACACCTTGAGTCTCTTACGTGTTTGCAATTATGGGATCTCCTTAAAACATGGGACGAGGTCTACGAGGCAGCTGGAGTGCGATATCTCATCCCCAACGCACCTGGGACTCCTTCATGCGGGCTTTGAGAGGTACAACTATCTTCTCGGAGGTAGTGTCAGTGTCCAAGGACGAGCTCGGGGTGGTCGCAGATACGTCCAAAAGAAATATGCTGGAGACTGCACCTTCTCCGGAAATGAAACCGCAGAGAAGAGGAAGGCCTAAGAAGAAAACTTGGGAAGGAGAGGGGGACCGCCCCAAGGATGAACTGAGTGGATGTCCAACCCTTGAGGAGTCTATAATTCTTATCGATCGTTCAAAGTTGGTTGGGACAAATGACAAAGGAAGCAGGAGAAGAAAGGGGAGGGCAGAAGCGTTGGGTGCTTCCATCGAAAATTTCACTCAGCAAATAGAGCAGGCTCAATTTTCAATAGTCGAGCTCTACCAAGAGAATAGGGAACTGCGACGTCAGTTGGTGGAAAAACCCAGAGGATACCGCCACTGCAAGGTCATGCGGGGAGCACCATTTGGTTGCAGAGACAACTTCGGGAACCACAAGACACGATCATGGAGTTGCGCAAGGTGTAGCAAATGGAAGCGACAATGGAGCATAAGACACCACAAAGTGGGAAAGACAATCTGAGAGACAACCAACGCATAGGAGACACATAGTTAGCGGGTTCTCACTCTGTGTTCCTGGAAGTGTGGCTTAAAACCTCTTTGTCTTTCTTCTTTGTAAAATTTTGTAATCTTACGATGACTGGGCTAGTTAGCCGAGTTGTCGGGGTTGTCTATTTGTATGTAAACCAAGCTTGGTAGAGGTTTTGATTGTATATATAAAAACAAAAGGTGTTTGAAAGTATCATGTTGTGAATCAAACATGTATTCTTCTTCAAATCTTTTGTGTAAAATATTGGATTTTTTGGAATCATTGTTATTACGTCGTGAGTTTGTTAATGATTTTCTTTGTAAAACTTTGATATCAATTCCTATTTTCGTGTAATTACCGACTTGGTTATTGAAAATATTTAATCATGGAGAGATATTTGGCTAGTGGATAAAAGTCATCCTTGGAATCTCACTTGTACGAAGAGTATTTGAGAAAAGACTAGAGGCCACAACTGTCGATACTGAGAGTCATTGTAGTGATTATTTGATCAGAATTTGGACCAGGGGTCAAAATTTAGCCGAAAAATTAAATTTCTTGGAATTGTCTCAAAATGAACAGGAGCGTAGCCCTCGTCGTTACGAACCTAATGCACTTCGAATGGGGTCAAACGGACATCGGATGAGTGAGATATCGCGATCTGTTCGATTTGCCAAACAGGCAAAAAAAGATGTTGACTGTACAGTCCATACAGTTTGTACATGATGACGTGGAAATCATTTATTGGCAGGTGTACGAATCACACGTGAAAGAGGTACGACCGGTGACGTGGCAAGTGGTGATGTGTTAATGCTGAGTTGGCAGTTTGGGTGAAACATTAGTGGACACATGGCATGTTGGTGGCAAACGAATTGGTGACACGTGGCCCAAGTGAGGGCTGCCACGTGTCCCCTGGGCATTGGTTAAAATTTGTGGAGTCTATAGGACTCGACCCTGCGACCTCCGGGTAGGGGTAGAGCTTTGGGAAGGGCCGTCCAATTGGCGCGCCCACCATTAGTTCTTATAATATATATGTGTTTTAATTTATTTAAGTTTGAATTATAGCATATTCTGGCGCGGGGGGGCGAGCTGGGGCTTAGCCCTAGCATACGGTTTCAGTGTAAAAACATATGACTAGTGGTTAACAATGCACATGATTTTTGTTTTGTATAGCCCCCGGTTTCAAACCACTACCATATGACCTTGCCACTTTGCGTGGAAGTCCATACGACCTGTCCACAATTTTGGCACGTGGATTTGGTTTTTGAAACGGTTATAACACCAAATGCACCTGCCACTTGTCACACTTGCATGCACCCGTGGAATTGGAGCCTTTTTCTTTTATGCACGGTCACATGGACCATATGCCCAACGGCCTATGCGGTTAGGGGGCTTAGTTCCCTAATCGTTCGACAGTTTTGTGTGTTTTGCGAATTTGTGTGTGGTGTTAGGTTTTAGCATGAAAATGAGCACAGAGGCTAGGTTGGACGCACATAAGTGCATTTTGGCGAACCAGAGACAACAAACTTGAAGGAAGAAAATGGTAGGAGGCCTAACTTCTTCATTTTTTGGCCAAATGAGGTGCTGAAAAAGCCCAGCTAGGGGTTTTTGGACGTTTTGAATCCATTGGCACTATTTTCAAAGGCATTTGAAGACTTATTTTGCAGGTTTTTCACCATTGAAGTTTCAGAGAGCTCCAGGGAGCTTGAAGCCCCCATTGATGGAAGCCATGCTCAGATGAGCCAAAGTCTGTTTTTTGTGACTGAATAGTCATTTTTGGCTAATTGTTATGCTCTGAACACATTGGGATAGGTTTCAGATCCATTTGAGGACTTTTATAGGTGTTTTTTCCACAAGGAAGCTCAGGGAAGCTCAAGGCCACATGTAGAAGAGGTCATGCCCAGATGAGCCATGATCCGTTTTCAGAGTTTTATTATTCATTTTTGGGGCTTTTATGTATTCTGAACCCAATGGTATAGTCAATAAATTCATTGGAGTTGAGAAGAATCTTGTAAAAGAATATTTGACAAACTAATCCCAGAGAGCCTAGTCCATTGATGGAGGCTCAAGGAGATGTAGCCCAGAGAGGGGTGAACTCCTTTATCATATTGTTATTGTTGTGAGTTTTCTAGTTATATTTGCTGCAAGATATGTTTGTTGTGTATTTATTTAAAACACATATTTAATCTTATAAAGATCTCACACATAAATATTTAAAAGAAGCATGAAATTGACACATAAAACTTCTTGCATAACTAAGACATTGAATAAGGTCTTGAAGTTTATTTTAATGAAGTAGAGGGTGCTTGCATAGCATAACAAGTCAGCCCCCTATTTTCAGATCAGGTGGTATCAGAGCATAGTTTTTCTCATGTGATTGTCATTGATAGCTAGAGTTTTAGCTGTTGGTATTTGTGCAAGTTTTGTGTTGAAGTTTGATATCTTGCAAGGATGGAGGAAGCTTCAAACAT
>ML788190.1:434168-454188 GCA_009831015.1 Picea engelmannii | reverse complement strand
TTCTTGAGCAGGTAAGGCTTGCATTTTTCTGTTGTAGATGCACATTTCAGCCTTATGTATGCATTTATGTTGAGAGTATGACAAGTACAACTTGTATGATGCAAGTTGCATGTGAATGCAATTCGTTTGAAGGCATTCTTGTTGTTGCACAACTTCGCCAGGAGGGTGTAAAAGAGGGGTATGATGCTCAATTGTTACAGCCATATATCTTTTTCATATTCATCTCTTATGTACCCACATGTTTTGGGTTTATGTACTTGTGTTTGTACTGGAAAGAGAGTTGAAGAGTCATGAACATGCATGTGTTTTTTTGTGTGTGTAAACAATGAACTTGGTGATAGTTCATCCTGAATGACTCATGATTGTAACATGATTGTGTATCATGAATGTCGAATTGTCATTTTGGGAAGGTCGATATGTTTCAAATGAGTCTCGACTTGTGTCAATGTTGTCTTGATGACTATGTTGTGTCGATCATGTTTTTCGACTTATGTTTAGTCGATGGTGTTTGTTGGCTTGTAAGTCGATTTTGAGTACACCAAGATGTAGGAAAAAGCCATGTGCTTTGATGAAGTACAAGATGCGACCGTTTACTTGAAGAGAAAAAAGACTTTGTTGGCATCATTTTCAGTCTTGTATAAATTTGTTTTCAAGATTGATGGTTTGCTTGGTTTGTGACAAGATGTCGCAGGAAAGTTTTTGCAGCCATTGTAGAGAAAATTGTGTTGACACTAAAGAGTTCACAAGAGGGACTTGATTCTTAGTGGGAAGGCTGGCAGTTTTCCAAGCACAAAGAGAACAGTGGGTCAGCAGCAGCCAGAGAACAATGGTTGAGGGACATAGTCAGTTGCAGTGCAAGGCATGTCAAGGTATCCAGGTGATTGTCAAAAAGACTTTTCAAGTAGAATCAGTTGATAGAACTTGGAAGCAGAAGAGTATTGAAGCTCAGGAAGATAATCATAAGCTTGTGTGGGTCCAAAAGCCTTTCAGTGGGAAGGTGTGATCAGAATCTAGACCAGGGGTCAAAATTTAGCTGAAAAATCAAAGTTCTCGGAATTGTCTCAAAATGAATAGGTGCGTAGCCCTCATCGTTACGAACCCAATGCACTTCGAACGGGGTCAAACAGACATCGGATGAGTGAGATATCACGATCTGTTTGATTTTCCAAATAGGCAAGAAAAAGATGTTGACTATACAGTCCGTACAGTCCGTACATGATGACGTGGCAATCATTTATTGGCAGGTGTACGACTCACATGTGGCATAGGTACGACCATTGATGTGGCAAGTGGTGATGTGTCAACGCTGAGTTGGCAGTTTGGGCGAATCATTGGTGGACACGTGGCATGTTGGTGGCAAACGAATTGGTGACACGTGGCCCAAGCGAGGGCTGCGACGTGTCACCTGGGCATTGGTTAAAATTTGTGGAGTCTGCAGGACTCGACCCTGCGACCTCCGAGCAGGGGTAGAGCTTTGGGAAGGGCCGCCCAACTGGCACGCCCACCATTAGTTCTTATAATATATATGTGTTTTAATTTATTTAAGTTTGAATTATAGCATATTCCAGTGTGGGGGGGCAGGCTAGGGCTTAGCCCCAGCCCATGGTTTCGGTGTAAACACATATGACCAGTGGTTAACAATGCATGGGAGTTTTTTTTTGTATAGCCCCCGGTTTCAAACCACTACCATATGACCTTGCCACTTTGTGCGGGAGTCCATACGACCTGTCCACAATTTTGGTGCGCAGATTTGGTTTTTGAATTGGTTATAACACCAAATGCACCTGCCACTTGTCACACTTGCATGCGCCCGTGGCATTGGAGCCTTTTTCTTTTATGCGCGGTCACATAGACCATATGCCCAACGGCCTATGCAGTTAGGGGGCTTAGTTCCCTAACCATTCGACAGTTTTGCGCATTTTGCGCATTTGTGCGTGGTGCTAGGTTTTAGCCCGAAAATGAGCGCAGGGGCTAGGTTGGACGCACAAAGGTGCATTTTGGCGAACCAAAGACAACAAACTTGAAGGAAGGAAATGGCAGGAGGCCTAACTTCTTCATTTTTTGGCCAAATGAGGTGCCGAAAAAGCCCAATTAGGGGTTTTTGGACGTTTTGAATCCATTGGCACTATTTTCAAAGGAATTTGAAGTCTTCTTTTGTAGGTTTTTCACCATTGAAGTTTCAGAGAGCTCCAGGGAGCTTGAAGCCCCCATTGATGGAAGCCATGCTCAGATGAGCCAAAGTCTGTTTTTTTTTTACTGAATAGTCATTTTTGTCTAATTGTTATGCTTTGAACACATTGGGATAGGTTTCAGATCCATTTGAGGACTTTTACAGGTTTTTTCCACAAGGAAGCTCAGGGAAGCTCAAGGCCACATGTAGAAGAGGTCATGCCTGGATGAGCCATGATCCGTTTTCAGAGTTTTATTAGTCATTTTTGGGGTTTTTATGTATTCTGAACCCAATGGTACAGTCAAAAAATCCATTGGAGTTGAGTAGCATCTTGTAAAAGAATATTTGACAAACTAATCCCAGAGAGCCTAGTCCATTGATGGAGGCTCAAGGAGATGTAGCCCAGAGAGGGGTGAACTCCTTTATCATCTTGTTATTGTTGTGATTTTGCTGGTTATATTTGCTGCAAGATATGTTTGTTGTGTATTTATTTAAAACACATATTTAATCTTACAAAGATCTCACACATAAATATTTAAAAGAAGCATGAAATTGAAACATAAAACTTCTTGAATAATTAAGACATTGAGCAAGGTCCTAAAGTTTATTTTAATGAAGTAGAGGGTGCTTGCATAGCATAACAAGTCAACCCCCTATTTTCAGATCATTATTACATCAAGGAAACAATTAGTTACCCCTCGTCGATACCGAACTTGTTTCGGGAGTTCGACGGTCGGTAGTGTTTCTTTTATCTATGTGCAGCGCTTACAATCGCACTTTTCTGCTGAACCTGAAAAGATCAACATTCAGCGAAGTCCTTTCCGAGGTTGTTTGTAAAAAAGAAAACTACTGTCAGCCGACACCGACGAAGGTCGGCACTCGACTGCTTTTACTTCCCAAACGATTTCTCGTTGCCTTAATCTTTCACCGATGATGAACTTCTCTAGGGGAAAATTCCAGGTCGGTAATTCCTTGAGCAGTTGTGGTGTCTCTCAATATGGTTCTTTATATGCTCAAGAGAAACTTGGACATGAAACATATAAGATAAGAAGGTTATCAGGCTCAAACCACGACGAAAACAATCAAAGGTAGAAAATAAGGTGGTACCCAAAAGGAAGTGGTCACAAAACTTTTAGGGTGTGGTGAGCACTCAATAGGTCTGGATACCATCAAGTCTGAATCAAGGATGAAGACATCTACAAAACAACTTTCAGGACAAGATATGGTCATTGTGAATTTGTGGTGGTGCCATTTGGATTAACCAATTCCCCCGCCACTTTTATGTGCTTGATGAATAATGTACTCCGCAAATTCCTAGAGATATTTGTATTGGTTTTCATTGATGATATCCTAATTTAATCCAAGAACAAAGAGGAGTATGAAGAACATCTTAGATTAGTGCTTCAAGTACTAAGAGAGCATCATCTCTATGCTAATTTTAGCAAGTGTGACTTTTTCCAGAAGCAAGTCCATTACTTAGGCCATGTTATTTATGAAGAAGGAGTGGCAATAGACCCTGACAAGATCAAATCTATCATGGAATGCCCTACCCCAAAGGATGTATCTGATAACCTTTATGGGCTTAGCAGGATACTATAGAAGGGTCATAAAAGGATTCTCCAATATTGGTTATCCAATCACTTCCCTTCAGAAAAAGGGATTTAAATTCACTTGGACATCATAATGTGAAGAAAGATTTCAAGAATTGAAATATATTCTAACCCATGCACCCGTGTTGAAGATTGCAGACCCTGAAAATGACTTCCTCGTGTGTACATATGTCTGTAAGGAAGGACTTGGAGGATTCCTTATGCAAGAAGGGCGTGTAATTTTCTACGAATCCAGAAAATTGAATAAGCATGAAATCAATTACGTGACCCGTGATCTAGAGTTGGCTGCCATAGTGCATGCTTTAAAAATGTGGAGGCATTACCTCATGGGTAGGAGATTTGTACTTATGACAGACCACTATGGGTTGAGGCACCTGTTTGATCAACCAAATCTCAATGCTAGACAAGCTAGGTGGATGGCTCTCCTTAGTGAGTTTGATTTTGAAATCAAACACGTTAAAGGAAAGGAAAATAGGGTGGTCAATGCCCTTAGCAGAAGTGTGAAAATGATTCACCTGGCAACGATAAGCACATGTGAGACGGACGTCAGGGAGAGAGTCAAGAATGCACAAGAAACAGATGCATTCTTCAAGACCGTGATGTCATACCTAAAGCAAGAGCCCACATGGATAAAGTATGAAGGCTATCAGATGCTTGATGAAGGCCTACTGACCTACAAAAACAGATTGTATATTCCAATTTGCGACGACTTGAAGAGGTTCATAATGGATGAACTACACAAGAGACTATATACTGGTCATCCAGGTTATCATAAAATGATCATGGCCACTAGGAAACAATTATATTGGCCTATATTGGAAAAGGACATAGCTGACTATCTAGCTAAGTGTCTAGAATGCCAGCAAGTTAAGGCAGAACACTGGCACCCAGCAGGGTTTTTACAGCCTCTACCGATTCCAGAATGGAAATGGGAAACCATCTCCATGGATTTCATCACCAGATTGCCAAAATCGGCCAAGCAGAATGATGCCATCATGGTAGTGGTGGAAAAATTGAGCAATTCTGCTCACTTTGTTCTTGTCAAGTGAACTTGCAAGGCAATAGATATTGCCAATATTTTCATGAAGGAGATATTCAAACTGCATGGCATGCCTAGGGAGATATATCTGACAGAGACACAAAATTTACTTCAAGCTTTTGGAAATCCTTGATTGTTAGTTTTGAGACTAAATTGTTGTTTAGCACAACCTATCACCCTCAAACTAATGGACAGACTAAAAGAGAGAACCAAATATTAGAAGACATGTTAAGGATGCATGTAATGCATCATCCTAAGAAGTGGGAAGACTACCTTCCATTGGTAGAGTTTTCCTACAACAATGGTTATCAAGAGTCATTGAAGCTGAGCCCTTTTGAAGCCCTCTATGGTAGACAATGCAAGATTCCAATCAGCTGGAGTAATCCAGTGTATAGAATTTCAATCGGACCCGATATGCTGAAAGAAATGAAACAACAAATGATTCAGATAAAGCAGAATCTGAAAATTGCTCAGGATAGAGAGAAGAGTTGCGCCGACAGAAAGAGGACTCCAAGGGAATTCAAGACAGGAGACCATGTATATCTTAGAATTAGACCCATGAAGAGTTCCTTGAGAATAGGAGCTTGTGCCAAGCTGGCACACCGATATTGTGGACCCTTTGAAATATTGGATAGAGTGGGACCTGTAGCCTATAGGCTAGCACTCCCTCCCATAGTGAAGGAACATAATGTTTTCCATGTTTCATTATTGAAGAAATATGTACATGATTCTAATCATATAATTGGCTGGTCTGTGATTCAGGTGGAGCCAGAGGGAGAATTCCTGCTAGAACCTCAATGCATACTAGACAGGAAGGAAACCTCACTCAGGAACCAAACCATTGCATAGGTCAAGGTGTAGTGGAAATACTTTGGCCTAGATGAGGCTACGTGGGAAATGGAGGATGCCATGAGACAGACATATCTATTTTTGTTTACTTCTGTACATACATAACACATTGACAGATAGAACATCGAGGACGATGTTCCTTTAAGGGGGGGGGGGATTGTAACACCCCTGGTTCCCCCAGTTTGTAAATATAAATATATTGGCCAAGAAACTATGGCAAACTCGATATGTATGAATGTTTGATTTGATGAACCTTAGTATAAAAGGTCAAGGAATGTAATTTTTGTTATTAATAGAAATGGATAAGTGTTGCATGACTACTGAAAGCGGGGGTTTTCCAAGAGATACCATAGATGCTATGAAAGAGATGGTGAGGGGGACCAGGAATGGTTGAGATAACCCCCACCAAACCAGTACTTTGTTGGATTTAATTTCTCAGGACCAGAACATTCCTCTGACACAGAAATGAATTACCAGTCAGGATGGTAGGTGGGAAGACCTTATCAAGATTTAATGAGGTGATGGGGAAAAACATCCATCTTTAAGGATTTCATACTTGACCACGGACTGGGAATTTGTGCCACTCGTAATCTTGTTGAGGAAGGCAAGAAAGGAAAGCATGGTGGGCAGAGGAAGACATGCGAAGAGAAGCAGAGAAGAGAGACTAAGCTCTCAGGTTCAAGGAGGAACTAAGAGATGAATGTGTTTTGGTCGCAGGATGTGGCTAACTGGGTTATGATACAAGCTGATAAATGAGGGTGTTGAGTGACTGAGGAAGTACTCAGGCATGCCTCCTTTCTTGGTATAGAGAAAAACGTTGTCGAGATCCTTTGGGAGGAGGAGAGTAGCCTTTGTCCCTGACTGTTGTTGAGCCGGAAGACATAATTCTCTCTCAGAGCATCGTGATCTAGCTCGGGGGATGGCCAGTGGTAAATATGTTAGGAGTGACTGAGCCTATGGTTGGGTGGAAACGGGCACCCATTTCAACGGTCACATCACGTCCCCTGTTTCTGATAAGTGTTTTCATACTTTGTTGGAATAATGAATGAATGCATGTATTTATCTGTCTATAAATGGTTTCTGTATAGAATGATCAAGTTATGTATATGCATTTATCTTCTTGTGGAATAATGCTTCTGATTGATTGTCTATATTCCCATCTTAGTCCTCGAGGTGTCGTGGGATGTAAATTAGTAGGACGACCGAGATAGAAATTATTGAGTTAATATGGCCATGTCCGTCTGAAGAGGATATCTTATTCAGACTCCTTGTTGTGCGACCTGGAATATCATTCCCAATTCCTTACCAATTTCATGATGAATCTCAGGAAGGACAACAAGATTTAAATATCGAAAGGAAGGATCCCTTCATTTGGAAGACGAGTGGACGAGATTCGTTCGGGAGGACCCATGTGACCAATACCTAGGAACCTTAGGCTAAGCCTAAGGGAGCTAAGCCCTTCTGGCTTCGAAGCTCCGGAGGTTTAGGACCTCGGAGTATTATCGGCCCTCATAGTCATGAACCAGTCAAAGGTGGTCGAAAGTTACGATTACCTACAAGGTTGACCGACGTTGGGCAGTTTCTCTAGTGGTTAGATGAGCCTATCTTACCAACTAAACCGGGATCTAACTCGTCATCGCAAAGTAGCGTGAGCCACCGATCAAGAATGTTCGGGGGTTTCCTAAGCCGTCAGATCTACACCAAGGTGACTTCAGTGGAGTACCACTTTGGGAGAATGGAGTTTCCATAGCATCAAACTCCCTGAACGCCGAAGTAACGAAGTGAAGGAGAGTCGTAGATCTATGGACCTACGTGGCCGGATCTCGACTGTGAGATCCGAGGGATGTTAGAAGTTTTTCAGTCTAGAGTGACATGGCGTAGTGACACTAGCCAGGGTGATGTGGACCCTAGTTTGACGTGCCACGTGTCACCCAGATTCATGTGTATCACATACCCTATAGACCCATTGGAATGTGAAACGTGTCACCCTAACCTCTCCTATGTGTTAGTTCTTGGTACTTTCCCGCCTAGCCAAAGTGGTTGGTGAAGTGATCGAAACTCCGGGGGTTTGGGACTTCAGGACTCCGGATGATTAGGGGTGTAGTGTTATAGAGAGACCCAAAAGGCCCAAAGGTCAGAACCGCATGGAAAGCTTATGGGATTTCAGGAGTTCGGAACTCCAGAAGATCTTGTGTGTAGATAGTAAGGAGGCGTTCAGTGTCGAAGCGCTGAAGTGTTGAATTTCCTGCTGGCCTGCATGTTAGATGCCTACATGTTAGATGAAGAGTGAGTCTCGTCGTGGGAGCGGGCAGTGGATGGACTTCCACTGTGGGTGAAGGAACTTGGAGACCATAAATGTGAGGTGGATTCACATGGATGTTACATGACCCTCAACCAATGAACACCCGAAGAACATTGGGAAGCCATAACTTGCAATCCAAAGCTCGGATTTGAGCATGGTAGCAATTGTTTAAAACACTATGGGTAAGTGGAAGAGGATAAAGACCTCGGTCATAGGATTTGAGATGTTAAGGAGAGCGAAATTTTGATGCCCCCTCCCTAGGAAAGATACTCAGGGGTCGGGTGTGTTACAATACCATCCTCATCAAGGAGTAATGCTTCTTTTGATAGTTAATGAACTTCCTTGTTGTATGCCCTATAGATGTGTTGTGCTTTTAGTTGAAGAAATCTCTCGCTCAGCACTCGAATTCTTGTCATCCAAGGCTGAAGAGATATCACTTGAAGATTGTTTTCATTAGCAAACCAATCTATAATAATCTTTGAATCACCTACCAGTTGTAACCTAGTTACCTTTTTATAGCAAGTAAAATATATGATACACCACATGGCAAGAAGTTCACCCTTAGTATTAGTACCACTACCACAATTCATCTTGAGTCTGAAAGTGCCTAGGTCTGGACATTTTAACATTGCTCCAACCCCACATTTAGTTCCTATGTCTTGTGATGCACCATAAAAAAACCCCACTGCCATATCCTAGTCAAGTAAAGGAGGCCTATCAATCCTACTACCCTTAGTAGATAAGGATACTTTTGTTTCTCCCAAATCCTGTAGAATACTATTACAAACTTTTACCCTATTAGGAGTACGATCTTCAAAAATAACCAGGTTCCTATGTTTCCAAACCTCTCAGCAAATAAAGCAAGGAATTTGTTTCCAATTTTCCTTCTTCTTTATCCAGTTTTGTAAACAGTCTGTAATCTGTCCTCCTTCCCAATTACTCTCAAAGTTCAAGTCCTTTTGAATAGTGTACCAAATGTCTTTGGTGAAACTACAATCAACAAAAAGATGTCTCACATTTTCCTCATTGTTCCCACAAATAACACATCTACTGGGCCCAAACATACCTCTTTTGACCAAATTCTCCCAAGTAAGAATTTTATGTTCAAGCATTAACCAAATAAAGAGTTTGAATTTTAAAGGTAGCTGCCAATGCCATAGTTTAGTATACCAGAAAGTTGGTTCTTCCACCACCTCCTCCAATAATTGGACTTCATAGGCTTGTTTTGCATTAACCTATCCCCCTTTAGTATCCCAGGACCACAATAATGTATCTTTTTCATTGTTTAAATCATATCCCGATCCAACTAAACCCTTGACATAGTTATTCCATTCCTCTTTTTTCTCTCCTTCCAATCCTAGTGTCTCAACCTTTTTCCAGTTTTTATGTCTTGTGTCCTCCATATCAATAATCCCAGCTTGAGAAAAATATTCTACACCTTATGCCTTAAGAGAAAGAATAAGGTTCCTTGAAAATTTAAAATAAGTGTGAGCTCCAACCATTGGGTCTGCTCCAATTTTGATATCCCTCCCATTACTAGGTTTACAAACTAGCCAGTCTGTTATAATGGTAATGGAAGAGGTGAGTGCTCTCCAAATATTTGAAATTCCAGTCAATTTTTTCCTTCCTTCCCTGAACCACTCTGCCACAATTTTCTTCCTGAGATATTTTTTAAGTATCATCTCATGCCAGAGACCAGGCACCATAAGACACCTCCACAAACTTTTAGCTGCTAAGGCTTTTCCAAAGGAAAAAATATTTTTAATACCCCATCCACCCACCTTTTTTGGTTTTGCAATCTTTTTCCAACTTATCAGATGTATCCCTTCTTTTATCTTTTCCCCAGTCCACAAAAAACTGAACATCCTCCTTCTAATATTATTTAGAATACTTTTAAGTATTTTGGCTAAAGATAGCCAATACACAGGTAAGCTTTCAAGAACAACTTTGACAAGAGTGGCCCTTCCCCCTAAACTTAGCCATCTGAGGCTCCAATTCGAAATTTTTGTTTCAAGTTTTTTCTCCAACCAGATCCAGTCTGGCCTAGTATAGAAATTTGGTTTGAGGAAACACCCAATATACTTAAAGCCATCATCGACTGGTTTTACATCAAAAGGAAGAATTTTCTTCAACAATGATAGGTCCTCTGTTGTCCATCCAACTTCTAGGAAAGATGAGTTATGGGGGCTGAAAGCCATTCCTTTTGCTTTGCAAAAAAGTTCTAGAATCTCCTTAAAAACTTTTCATTCCACAATGTTTCCAATCCCAAACAATATAATATCATCCACAAACATCAGATGTGTGATGTTTAACCCTCTTGCCACAAGAATTCCTTCTAATTTATTTTCCCTCACATGTTCCTTTATGGCTCTTCTTAGCCCTTCTACCACAAGAAGAAACAATAAGGGAGATAAAGGACACCCTTTCCTTAATCCCCTTGAACTTATAAAGAAATTAGTAGGCTTACCATTTATCAGCACAACATAGTTTGCAGAGGTCACACACCCCATAATCCAGTCAGTTGCTTCTAAGTTCGTTCCCACTTGTAGTAACACTAACCTTAAAAAACCCCAGTCCACTCTATCATATGCCTTTATCAAATCTAATTTGAGGACCAAAGATTTGATATTTTTTACCTTGATACTATGTAGAGCTTCCTGTACAACACTAATGGCATCAATAATTTGCCTTCCCTCAAGAAACCCAAGTTGTTCCTTTGAAATACCAAATGAAAAAAAGGATTTTATTCTGGTAGCTATAATTTTAGTAATGATCTTATACACTAAGTTACACAAAGCTATAGGTCTATATCCTCCAAAATATCCTGGAGTATCACTCTTAGGTATAAGGGCTAGAAAAGTAGCATTTAAAGATTCAGTTACCCTTCCTTTCCTCCTTGACTCCTCAACCATCTCCAAAATATCATTACCCAAAATGTTATAAAAATCCAGAAAAAATTCCATAGTCCAACCATCCGGTCCAAGACTTTTTGAAGATTTAAAGCCTTTTAGAGTTGACAGTATTTATGTTGAAGTTACTGGATCAATCACTCTGAGGCTATCTACCTCTGTAAACATCCTTGGGTAATGCCTTAAAACTGCTAGTTGATCAGAAATGTAAAGGTTAGGCTGAGCCTTATAAATATTCTGGAAGTATCCAACAACTTCCTTTTGTAGATCTTGATTACTAGTGATCATTGTTCCATCATCCTTAATAATCTCCCATATAGTATTATTCTATTTTCTGGAGCTTGCATAAGCATGAAAAAACTTTGTGTTCCTATCGCCTGCAGCCAACCAGATTATCCTACTCTTCTACCTCCAAGTTTCCTCCTCCTGTCTCAAAAGAAGTTGTTTCCTCTTCTTTTTTCTATTACTAGCTCTTTATCTTCCTCCTTCTCGAATCCCCCTGGAAAATTAGTGTAAAGTGTATCTAGATCAAATTCAAGCTTAATCGTTTCTTCCTTTGCTTCTGATTTTTTCTTTCTTTCCCAGTTTATCATCAGAGTCTTGAGAATATTTAACTTTTTAACCAAAGAATCCATAGGATTTAGTACCTCTATTCCCAAAAGTCCAACCTAGTTGGATCTAACAAAGTTAACTAACTCTGGTTCGTCCAGCCAAATAGAATTAAATTTGAAGGGATAGCAGACTTTTTCATGATCTTGTTCAAAATGTAGTATCACAGACATATGATCAGACATCTTTAGATGACATACCCAAGATCTTTACTTGAGCCCTTAGAGTGCAAGATCCTCAAAAATAAAAAAATCTATCCAATCTCTTAGCAATGTAATCCTGAGCTCCTCTGCCATCCCTCCAGGTGGGGAGAATTTTTATAGCCTCTACATCCACCAATCCCATTTCTTGTACCAATTGTATAAAATAAGGATGTAAGAGATTTTCTCTAGCATGGGATCCCCACACTTCTCTACTTGAAGTGGTGAAGTTTAGATCACCCCCCAGAACCAGATAGTGTTCATTTAGAATCCCATCCCTTTTGATGGCCTCCCAAAAGGCCTCTCTGTCCAAGTAAGGTCCATAACAGTTTATCAACTTCAGTCTTTTATCCAGTTCTTTTATTATTCTATCCAACATAATTCCTGCAGAGGCCAAGTAAGCATAGAATTCATCTTTTCTTGGATTCCAAGCAGTTAATAGCCCACCAAAGAGACCTGAAGAATCCACCCCACAGAAATACCAATTTGGAAGTAACTTGACAAAAATTTCCCTTGATTTTGTTACACAAACCATTGTTTCCTGGACAAGTAAGACATTTGGTTTTGTTAGTTATAAGAACCTTTCGAGGGCTAAGTACTTTGAGATGCCCCCCACTCCCCTAACATTAAGTGTAGCAACAATCATTTTTTAACTCTAGCTAGGGATTTTTGAGCTCTAAGCACCCTAGGTCCATCAACCATTGTAGAACATACAGTAGCACAATTCACACAATTCTCCTTCTATTTTCCTAACTTCCTCGCACTTCTAGTCTTCAATGGAGAGAAGTCTTTCTCCAACCCACCCTGAACAACCCCTTTCAACAAAGAAGCCTCACCCACAGAGCTAGGAGCAGACACACCCCTTAAAGATTCCTCCTTATTCTTCTTTTCTACAGTCTTAGATATCGAATCCCCCCCAGCAAAAATTGGCAGAGGAGATGTGGTGAGGATATCTCTGAATGACAAGAAAAAATTTATAAGAGACTCCTCAATCTCAACCAACACATTCTGTTCTTTCTTATCTATATTATTCAAAGATTCAGCAAAATCCTCACCTGCACCAAAATAATTTAAATCCTGTGTAATTAAGGGAGATAGCTCAACCCTCTCCTTCATACCTGCGTTAGAAAATGTTGCAGTAATTTCCATAGGAGAGGTAGGACTTTTCGAACTTCCTTTTAACCCCAAAGACCCTTCCTTCAGGTCCTCAACCCCTAACGGATAAACCAAACTACTCCCCTCACTTGTACTCACATTCGGTAGCCTGTTACTCAGAATAACCCTATCTGCCTTTACTTTGGAGTTTAGCCTCCCTACGGTATAACACCTCTCTCCAGCAACTATCGAAGTTCCTCTTGTACTGGTTTTACCCCCCCCTTTACCAACCCAAACGACTGATCCACGGTCACCACAGGCCGTGCAACAAACCTCCCACCCACATAGCAGTCTACTCCCTTCCCTCCCAAGACCCTTCCATTACCCAATATAACTTATAAGGATTCTTTGTTAGTTCCTTCCCCACAATGCTTCCTAAACCCCTCAATAGGGTCGACATACACAGGAAGACTTACAGTTCCTAACCTCCCCTTAGAATCAGATCCTAACTTAATAGACTCCATTTCTAACACCTTCTTCCCTCCCTCATTACTAACAGAAGGAGAAGACTATAGATTTAAACAAAGGTGGTTTAACTTACCGGTCACTAATTCGCTATCCAAGGCCGAAGGTTTCAGGTTCTCAATCCAATCTTCAGAGACCAGTTTCATGTCAGATGTTTGCATCTTTACTTCCGCTTCGTCGAGCATATCAGTCAACCCTAGTGCCACTTTCTTACTGTTTCCCGAGCAATTACGTCGTAGGTGACCCGTTTCTTTGCATACTAAACATCTGAAAGGCACCCCCATATAGTCCAACTTCTGTTGGATCACCATTCCACGCCACTCAATTTCAATCTCAGTCAGTAACCCTTCGAACAGATGAAGCTCCACAAGCATTTTCCCCATCCGCCTATCCGGGCTTGACAGTAAACCAGAGTCAACATATAAAAATTTTCCAATCCCATTCCCAATCTCCTTAAACGCCCCCAAGTTTCAGACTGTGAGCTGACATCCAGGCATTAATACCCACAAATGTCTATAACGGATAACCTCCTTCTCAGGATTGAAAGCAATATGCCAGCGTTTAAGCATGAGGCTCCAGTTATTCACCACCCAGACCTTGTTTAGTATCTCCTTCGCATCCTCCGGGGACTGAAAGAGGAAGCAATACCATCCTTTGGATAGGATGAACACCTCTGGTAGGTATTCCATCACCGGGCCCCAAGTGACAACAACCCAATTGTGTATCTCCCACGTCGCCATAGCCCTGTATCCAAACCTTCATACAAGTCCCCGTAAAGAATATAAGCTGACTTCTCGCATCCCTATGTCTCACCCAAGAGTTAGCTTAAGATTAGTTTTTTTCACTCTCCAAGGCTTTAATCCCGCTCGCAGATTAAACTCCTTCCTATTGCTAGTTACTACATCAACCGCCACAGACTTCTACCTCCCGGACCCACCACCGCGTCCCTCAAAAACTTTCCTTTCCCTATCTCTGGCTCCGCCTCCATAGAACGATTACACCCAGGTAATGTATCAGCTTCCACCCCCTAAGTTTCACCTGCGATATCCGACCCTCCCACTCCCTCCACTGTAACCTTACCGAAAAACCCTCCCTCCGAATTCTTCAACAAGCTAAACGATGGTGGGTAGACCGTTAATGCTTCCGATGTACCTCCCCTGTCCGCTTCCCAAGTGAAAAGGTCATTTATGACCTCAATAATTCTATTCTCCTTAACTCCGTGGGATACCTCGCCATCTGTCCTTTTCGTAGGTCAGGCCTCGAGCTCTGCCTGGTACTTACCATCCCTCATGTCATCCAGTAAGTGGGAATGCATGTACCTTCTTAACTCCTCTCGATAAGCCTCGTCAGACTTTAGTAAACCACCCTGGCTCCACCATTGATCCTCTGCCAAGCCATCTACAAACCCCTGTCCTACCTCCAAAGCCTCTCCCTAAGACTCTAGGATCCATTAATACACACAGATCCCACCCAGATACCAATGAGTGGCTCCACTATGACGCTCAGATCCCAACCAGAGTTGCTGGAACCCAACCAGATTCCCAGTGGCCGCCATCGCCGCCATCGCTCCCGTCCCAGGCAGCAGTTATATATGTGTGTGAAAAACATATTGTAACAGATTTGCTTTCCCAGAGGAGAGCATATTTGGACGGACAGCTTGGAGAGTAGATTTACCAGGGCAGATTTGCATCCATTTGATTGGATGCTTCGGTTTGGTTTATTCGTAAGTCTCTGCAACATTCTATTGTTTGGTTTAGTAACATCATTCTATTGTTTGGTTTAGTAACATGGTTGTGGGGCTCTAGTCGAGAGGCTTCCTTCGCTATATGTGCATATCAATAACAATCACAGAGCTGTGGCGCTCCAATTAAGAGGCCCCCTCCGCTATATGTGCATATCAATAAATAAACAGTCACACAAACGAATAAGATGAAAGTGTTGATGACTCACTTGGAAAATTTTGACGAGTCAATCTGACAACAGCACATGATGGAGCCTTCGACTATTCTCTTGGTTGCTTCTTTGATTATATCGTGCATTCCTTCTTTCAACTGACGGCGTTCTTTAAATTGTTTGACAAGTTTGGCCAAGAATATCATTTCCCTTAGAAGACGCAGGCACTCAGCTTTGTTGGTATCAATTTCTTCAAACCTCTCCAGGATATTTGCTACTACAACCAGACCTGCAGTAACCAAGTGTGCCGTTCCCATACCCTTGAGGACACCGCTAACAACTGTCTTGATCATGTCACCGGGAATAACATCTTTCTGAATATGATAAAATAAAGATAAAGAAGAATTTAGATGATCGACACGATACTCGAATTTCACCGTACGAATAAAAAGTTCTATGAATTAAGCACTGTGAAATCATGAAGGTCCAAGTTTAATACGCACAACGACATTGATTCCCTCTGATAGGAACTCTTTTAATTTGAAGAATGTTTTGGAAGCAGTGGGCCAATATTGTTGAGCCCCCTTTATTTCTGACGATTTTTTCCTTTCCTGGAACAAAAGGAAACGGAATTTCATTCACTCTCTCGGATGTTTTTTCAATCTGCTGGTGTCCATATAAATTCACAATATCGATATAAATGATATCAATGTACTTTACCTGGATGAGTTCCAAACGTTGGGATATGCGCTCAATAAGGTCGTCGAGATCGATGTCCACATTGTCTCCTTCAATCTCAGCAGCATCTTTATTTATGTTGGTATCAGAGGAGGACATCCCTTGAAGAGAAGAGGACTCGCCTTCTCCAGGTTGAGTAGAAGAGGAGGCAACCGATTGTTGGGGGTGATGGATTTCATGTGTAACCATGACCAGCGTTGGAACGCAGGAAGAAGAGGGGGAGGTAGCAGTTTTTGGAACGATGGAAGAGGAGGAGGCACCACATGGAGGACGTGATGGAACGGAGGAGGCACCACCTGGTTGTGGAGGAGGCACCACCTCATCCTGCTTTACAACAACAGCAGAAGAGGAGGAGGCACCACATGGAGGAGGTGATGGAACGGAGGAGGCACCACCTGATGGTGGAGGAGGCACCACCTCATCCTGCTTTACAACAACAGCAGAAGAGGAGTCGCCTTGATCTGCAGAAGAAGAAAAAGACGGCTCAATACTCTTGACTTGGACAGCAGACGTTGACGTTGACGTTGATGGAGGGTTATGCTGTGTTGCTACGGTTTCTGTAGCAACTGTTGGAGAAGCATTTGCAGAGGGAGAAGGGGTGTCTCTCCCCGAAAAGCAAGAAAAACAGGAGCAGCAGCTCTTTTTTGTCATTGTTGTCGTAACAAGGTTAGGCTGGAAGTTGAGAATGAGTAGGAAAAACAAAGAATGATGAGTGTCTAAAAAAACCAGCGGTTCTATGAATTCAGTCATTGCAAATCATAAATAGAAAATTTATTATAACTATTCAAATATGACTTTTCCATGTGGATGTGCTATATTAACTCATATGTTAATCATGAAGCCCATGATTTATGACTTGTTGAACAGGTAACCTGATCTAAGAGTAAGTTAAAGATAAATAATATAAAGATAGCATTGCAAGTCAAAGAAGTAGTTGGTCAATGAAGTAGTTGAGTGCATGGTTTAAAAAAAATAATAAAGTAGTTGAGTGCATGGCTTAAAAAATAAGAATAAAAAGGATAAACTAGATTGTGCTATGGTAAATTAGAGCCTTTGATAAATATAACTAATGAACTTTATTTAATATTGTATAAATACATATGTTATTTAATACAATAGACAAGTAAATATGTGTAGTCTCTCTTTCATATGGTTTATGTATGTTTAATTTGGTATCAAAACTATTCCATGTGAAAAAAGAATTGCAAAGAAAAATATGTTAAAACATTCTAAATGAAACTACTATGCATGACATCTACATTATGAGTTTAATGTGTTGTTATTCTTAAACATTGTTATACGCTAAATGTCAATAATTTAAGAACCCTCTTACACACAAGGGACCTTGTATACAAATGTTCTCTCATACAATAAACAACAAAGGACCTTGTATACATATGTTCTAACTAATTGCGTGTACTCTATTTTCTAGCTATTAGACATCGAAACAAACGATAATCAAAAGCTATATAGACACATTCAACCAAGTGGTTTACAAATATATATAAACCAAAAGCGAAAGTGATCAAATCTATTAATGTAACGACGAGTGCAACTCACAAATTCCATAGGCAAAGGTAAAGGAAAACGAAAACTAAAGTAATAATATCAACAAGATCAACAAGATTTCATAGATAAAGCAAAAGTCAAAGTGATCAAATTTATTTAGCATTTTGTAAGTAATGATGAGTGCAACTCACAAATTCCATATGCGAAGCTAAAGGAAAAGGAAAGTAAAATATTTGTCCGTGTCTAGTATATGTGTTTGCTCTCACGAGTTCCTCCATATGTGAAGTAAATTGACACTAAACAATCTTATTGTTATATAGACTAGCACAGCCGCAAAGTGGTTGGTGAATGTCTAAAGGCGATGTCAAAGTTTCCTCGAAGACAGCTAAAATGCATATAGAGTTTAATAAATCTAAAAGTTAATTTTAAATGTGGTAATTCTAAAGGTTAATCAATTAAACATGGCAATCATATGGTGGTACATTAATTTCTTAATATGATTAGGTAAATGTTAAAAAGTAAACAGGTTAACTGATGCATTCAAAAATACAAGAAAGTTATGAAGAGTAAATCACATTCATTGATTTGGGAGGACGACTAAAAATATGCCAGCATCTTCAATTGTTAGCCATCAGATTATAATTTGAGATTAAAGGGTGATTAATTGTGCCCATCTCCAATAGGTATACGCCTTTAGACATAATAAAGATAAAGTAAAGTGAAACCGATCATGCTTATTTTATAAAGCAACTTAGTGAAAGTACAACTTCTCCATTCTATATTTAAATCCATATTTAAATATAATAAAAATCATTTTTCACTTAGTTAAAAGTATTTTTTTTAAATTCTTTTGTATGTAAATTTGTAATGTTGTTACATGTTTCATTATGATATAGATATTATAATTTAATATAATTTAACATTTAATATAACTTAACATTAATTATGAATATTAATAATTTATGACTTAATAAGGATTAAAGCATCCCATCTAGATTTAACACATATCTAATTAAAAATTAAAAATTAAAAATATGACCACCCTTTCCATAATTGCCCATGGTTCTCACTCTCAACTTAAACTTACAATGAACGAACTAAATAATCTTCCGTAGACTTGGAAATCTAACGACTTGACCGTGATTTGGATCCACCTTATTTGACAGTTCTAGAACACCCCCACGACCCTCTCGTTGGTTCTCTCTCATCATGTTATAATATATACACATCCATAAATGAACCCTTATTATTTCTTTTATTAGATATAATTTATATATATTATAATTTTTTCAACTACTTATAAAGTAGAAAACCTTTGTTTTTATATATTTGCAAGATTATATTTAAGTTTTAAAAAAGTGTGAAAAGCCACAAAAAAAAAATTAATTTATATGATTGGAAAAATCATTTTTTTGTCCATGTCACTTGTGTATTTGCACGTTTGTTTGTTTACACTATGAATAAACGATATACATTAATTAATTATATATGTTAATTACATTAATTATATATAATTTTTTTAAATATAAAATCTAAATAATGTGTTCAATATTGTCAATATTATTAGTCTTTTCAAAAATAGAAAAAATATAATTCATTTTTTTATATTTTTTAATATTAGTTTGAGAAATATAAACCAATTATGTGAAACTATTTTTTTTTCAATTTTGCAATGTTCTAACTTTTTTTTTTTCATTTCATAGTGTTTTATAATGGTTAAGAACATGTGTTTCTTCTTAAGAGGTTACAGTTTCAAATTCAAAGGGGGTAGGGTATGTATACCTTCGTAGACTTTACCAATCAAATCTTTGGACGAAGGGGGGTCCCTTGTCCCATAAACAGGGGGGTCTCATACACCAATTTGATGTGCTGGCTTGATCATGACCTTAAAAATAGATTATTATTATTATTATTATTATTATTATTATTATGTAATCCAATCAAACACTTTTACTTTTTATTTGGTCTCATATCAAGGAAACATAAATATTGAGTTACATTTTCTTGTGAAATTTTTGGTTCATAATTAAGGAAATCTTGCAAATTTCAATTGATGCTATAGCTCTTTGGGCAAGTAATACTACTTATTTAACATTAATTCTCATTATTTTTATGCATAGCCTAGGTTTTATAAACATCAAAGATTTAAGCAACAAATAATCCAATAAGAAAGAAGGGACATAATTATAACATTAGGGCTCTCTTATAACATTATTATACATGGTGATAGATCCACTTCCTTAATAGACATGTAATTGACACATAATACTTCCATCACTTTAATTGACACATAATTGCTCCATCAACTCCCTAATTCAACTCCCTTTGACAAAAACACTAACTCAAATATAACATCCTTGATGATGTGTTGTAGTCAATTATCACAACTCATGAGTCCCAGTTAAAACCCACGTAACATTATCATTAATGGCTTTGATCTGATGACTAAGTTTCTCCTATTTGGTTGTTAATATTGACCAATCATAATCATAGTCATGAAAGTGTAGATCATTTATAAGTATACTCAGAATTCATATTGTTTAGGCGAATAATCGATTTTCATTGTCTATGT
>ML788190.1:387341-405317 GCA_009831015.1 Picea engelmannii | reverse complement strand
CAAGGACCTACTTGTGTGCTTGCTACCTAGGGTTTCAAGATTAAGCAATATAATAGCAATGAAATAATAAATGCAAGAGATTTAACCTACAACCATTCATTTAAGAAGTTTTGCATGAAAAATACACTTACAAATCATGAAGAATGCTCATCAAACCCTAGTTGTAAACCTTCCAATGAGAGAAACACCATAAAAATGCCAAGAATGATCCTCCACAAGAGTTGTGCCTCACTTCCAAGAGCCAAAATACCAAGACAAAAGACAAAAGTATGTCTCTCACAAGAGAGTGAGTTATGTTATATGAAAATGAGAGGCAACGTCCTCTATTTATATTATCCAAATGACCTTTGATTTTAAAATTAGGTCATTAAAACAACCGACAAGGCTGACTTTCAATTTTACACTATTTTTTACATTAAATGCTAAGAAATGTCATAATATGAGCTAAAAAGGGGACGTCAGGCCCCTCTGAGGGAGACGTTGGCCCTTTTTGGGCAAGCTCAGCATCCAGGAAGTAGAACGTTGGCCCGTCTAGGGCTCCTCCAAGCTGCCACACGTGCCAAATGACCCTAGCACACTGCCACACACTCCATAAAACATCCAGCTGCCTCAGGTGACGTCCTATCCATCAAAAAGCAATCGTCCCATCTGCAGTGGGTGATCCCCCCTCGGCCGGTCTCTGCCAAATTTTCCTTGGGAGGACATCCTTCTTCCTTCTCATGCATTGGCTCATCACAACGTTGTCCCGTCTCTGCCATCCCAACAACCATCTGATGGTCTCTTTAGCCCCATGGAGGTCCAAGCTAATCATATCCCCATGTGTACTAGTCCTTTGGCACCTGTCCTCCGGGCATGGTCCTGCACATAAAAAACTACGCCCTCCATGGGCTCATTAGTCCTCGGGATCATAGCAATGTCAATCATATTTCATCATTAAATTTATCAAATAAATGCATGAAATCCCTAGCATATCATACAAGAGCTCAAAGACGTTACACATATCTACTATAAAAAGTTGAAGAAACCAACAGAATAACCTATTGGGCTAACACCCACAAGAAAAGAAAAGTTTCCTCAGAGGATCATTCAAGCCATGTTTATGAAGTGATATGGTCTAGGGATGTCTAGTCATAGTAAGACCAAGGGCAGGTGTTGTCTGTGGGTGCCTTTGTAGGAGGCGAGTTGTACCCATCATGGATGCATTTTTTCCAAGCCCTTTTATTGCCTTTATTTCTCATTTATTTCTTTTCTTTCTTTTTTACTTCAAGGTCTGGCCATAGGACACTGCCTTGGCATGGTGACCAGAGCTGACAGTGTTACCCACTGGTATTTTCATAGAAATGATAAGGCTGGCTCGTGATGAGACCCCCTTTCCCTTGGCCATGCAACCAAAGGTCACTGTCCTGGCGTGGTGACCAGATGATGGCAATGTCATACTGCTAGATACCTATGAACATAATGGGCTGGCTCGTGATGAGACCTCCCATCCTCTTGGTTAGGTCTTGTTTTATTATTTTTCTTAGGGTCCCTTTTGTTTCTTATCGAGAAGCCTTTTATTGCCTCCTTGGGGATCCCTGGGCGAAGCATCTCTGTTACCCATGATTTTAGTCATCATGATGATGTATTGATGATGGTGTACTTAGGCTCTTCATAAGAACTTTCTCCTGAGAAAAGTTACTTTCTTTTGTTTCCAGAAATATCATTTTTGAAGGAGGTTCGCAGGTTGCTAGTATATTTGCCTGCGAGAATGCATGATTCTCGTAGGCTGCCTTAAGCCAGGGTGTGATAAGTTCACACTGTGTTGAACTACTAGGGTGCGAACTCTTTCTTAAGCAAGGAAAAAGATGAATTCTCGATGCTTCTAGAAGGGAATCTTCTAGAAGGATGAGATGGCATTCGAATGGTTATCTAAGTACTAGATTCCCTGATATTTTGGGATCATTCTTATCCAAGTAACTAATTCATTCTCTTCTATATATTGAGGGAATTCTCATGGAAAAGGTCAAGCAAGATTCATTTGAGAATTAGTGAAAGGATTGTGTGAAGGACTGAAGCTACAACAACTTGGAGACTCCAGCAAGTTTATTCCAAAGGGGTTGATCTTCTTCATGCAAAGTGAGCAAGTGTGTGTGTCAGAGCCAAGGGTCATCGAATGGAAGTTTGTGACATCAAGGCTCAGGTTGTAATCTTTACTTTCTATTAATATGATACAATAATATGTCTCTTTCCCATAAAGCTATTTCCACTTTATTGTATAATTCCTTGATCATATAAAAATATTGACCATTGAATAGATTGTGCTTTCTTCACTTTGGTTGGTTTGTGTGGTGTTGGTATTGAATGCACAAGAGCATTGGAGCGAAGCGGGAGAAACAAAGACCATAGGAAGCAATTATAAGGTATGTTACTTGTTCTTTCCTCCTAGTTAATTCAATGATCGAAATCTAGGGAAAGAGTCATGTTTTGTCTTGCTTTGTTCTAGATCCAGGTGGATCTAGGGAGATCGGTTAGTGTCCGCACCTACAGATTTATCCAATAACAATCGCTAGGTTTCATTTCCTATGGATTTTATCTTTTACCAGCTACTTTTACCCCCTGGGCCTTTAGCCCCTTCTTCCCACAGGACAAAGTGTAACCCTCAAAAGGTCATCCTAATGGATAGACTAGGGGAATGGGATGGATGAATGGGAGATAAGATGTAAAATGATGGAATGGTGGGAGCGGACGATGGCTCTGCAAATCCCCTTTGGTGGCTAACCAAAACCCATGAACACAAGATTTCTAAGTCACCCCATCAATCACCCCAACAATGGTCAAGTGGATTAGTGCAAGATCCAAGCAGTCATCAGAAATGAAAGGAACCTAATGCATATATAAGAAGGTTATAATGATCAAACATGACACATACCATGATACCTTGGACCAATTACCTCATGGAGAAAGAGTCTTCTCCGATGCAAGTCCAAGCCGATGGTGATGGATGCTACTGCTGCTGACAGGACAAGTCTGGCGATGAAGAGAAGGATGGGCCCTCTAGGGCTATGCTCAGGTCAATCCAGCTCTTGACACTTCATGTCTAGGACCTATGGGCCTCGAGACATGATCTCCTAGTTATCCCTAGATATCGGGGATAACAGTTCTTATGTGAACCCATGCATTTGAATGGTTTATGTTTTCCTCTACTTAGCAACGAGAGAAGTATGAGACATGGGTCTTCAAATGAAATTAGGAATAAGATTATGGTTTCTATGCTGGTTGGAAAATCCTTAAGTGAATTTTCCCAAGGATTGATTTGGTAATGTAAGAGTCAGGGCAGAGTTCGTTGGAATTCTTTAGTCTCGTTGATCCCTCGAAAATACCTTTCCCTGTTTTAGAACTTAAGTTCTATGAATGGAAGGCGCTTCATTCAAACCAGTCGTCCAAGAGACCATGGGCTCATGCCCACAGCCTTAACCAAATCGTGGCTAAGAGTTATGAGTGTAGCCTCTGGAGCTTGACAAAGTTCCATAGGACCAGGTCCATGGAACCCTTCGCTACACTAAAAAAGGATCTAAGTTATTCGGGACTCCAATAGTCCAGAGCTCCGGGGTGAATGAACATTGCAACGTCCAAATGCACTAAAGGCGACCTGTCGGATTGGTAACTTGACGGTTGACCGATAGTTGGCGATCATTTACCCATTATCGTGGGATTTATTCCCTTGTTAAAACTCGATCCACTTCTTGGTAGCGAAGTAACACAAGCCGTATATCTGAGGCTATTCTGGATCTCCCTTGACTGTTGGATATACATCGTGGTCATTCGACATTGACCTACTCTAGGACAAAAAGAGTGTTAAATGGGAAGAACCTTGGAATTTCGAAGTCGCAAAGTGACGAAGACCGTCAAACTGAGGATGCTTATGGATCTCTCCTGACCATTGGATCTAGACCATGGTTAGCTTGACATTGACCTACTCCGGGAGAGAAAAGGTGTTAAACAGTCAGAACCTCCGAATGCCGAACTCACAAAGTAACGTGGACCGTGGATCTAAGGATCCTTCAGGACCCTTCTCGAACATTAGATCGAGCCTAGTGAAAGGATAGTGTAAAGTACTCTAGCAAAGTACTACTCTGGGAGGTTCGACATGTTGGTGAATGAGAATATCCTCGGAGCGTCGAAGGCCATAGTGACGTGACATGCTGATGTCACCTAGGGTGACGTGGACCCATAGTAGGTGTGCCATCTGTCACCCTAATTCATGACTTTCAAAGACCTTATGTGTCAAATAAACCTTGACATGTGTCACCAATTGATTGGGCCACGTGTCACCCTTTTCTTCTGCCAAATGTGTTATGTTGGATCAAACTAAAGAAAATTATGGGTCATTCGATCATTAGTCGGCTCTCCAGCTAAACCCCACTTCAGTTGATTTAGGATGCAAGGCGTGGAGTTTCCCCGAAGTGCCGAAGGCTGGAGTGACATCAACAGATGACGTGGATAAAGTACACAGTGGAGTTCGGCCCTGTGACAGAGCCATCACATTTCATCCTGTGGCTAAGTCACGTGTCCTACCAATTTATCGTATATGGCATAGAGTTGGAAAGATGGGTACCACACGTCAATGTGGCATCATCACCATGTATATTCTAGGTGGCATATGGTAGTAGGGACACCCGTACAAAATGCTAAGTACGCAAGAGGGACCCACTCCGGGAGCTTGAGACTTCGGAACTTTGGGTGTTTTGAGTGCTAAGACGGAAGCTTCAAAAAGGGATGAAGGGCCGGAGCCACGTGGTAGGACTCCAAGGTTCGAAACTCTGAAGGATATGCAAGTAGAGAAAAGGGTGTTCAATGTCGAAGCATCTAACGCTGAAATCCCTTAATCATATGCATTGAACGAGGGAAAATCTCAACCATTGGATTTAACGGTGGATTGATCTCCACCATAAATGTAGGAGTGCTAGGAAACTCTGAGAATTTGGGACTCTGGGAGTGTTTCATACATGGATGGGAAGGACGAAGGGTCGAACACCCGGTAATCGCGGAGGAACGGGGAACATTCCCTGTAACCGCCCCTCCAGTGGCCATGTCATTGCTAAAGGATGAAAACCTTGATCGAGTCTATGCCAAGTGGGATGGTACGAATGAGGTGAACCCATGTGGGTGCCACATGGTCGTTGACCAATGATTCCTTAAGAGATTCAGAAGGGCATAACTTCCAATCCAGAGCTTGGATTTGAGCATGTTAATAGTCGTTGGAAATCTCTCAGAGAGAAGAAGGCAATGGTGTATCTCTTCGAGGAACTCAGATAAGCTATAGGAAAGCGAAAAATTTATATCTCGTCCCTTAAAAGGGTACTTAAGGGGTTGGGTGTGTTACAAAGTGGTATCAGAGCGGGAAACAACACTTGGCCTACTTGGGCTCACGAAAGAGTCAAGTGATTATTTTTTTTTTCTTTCTTAGAAAACTTTAAGGGAGAGGGCACCCTGCCCTACCCTATCTAGCAGAGCATGATTCAAACACAGGCCTGGACGGGCCAGAGAACAGTCATAAGACTAGTTTACCAAGGCTAAGATGAGCATGTTGAGAGTATTACTGTTGTATGGAAATTACCTGCATAAGTTCCTTAAGGAGAAGGATGCAGATTAAAATTCAGTTGGGATTCTACCCAATGAGATTGAATCATGCTAGACTGTGGCAGAAGAAGCCTATCATTTATTTTGGAGAAATGATAGCCAGTCCTACAAAAGTGGGATTATGCCGAGGGGAATTAATAATAAAACTTGGATGCAAATGGAATAAACCTGTTTTAAGGAGTACTTGAGTCCAGAAGGAAAATGGACTGAATAGGTGGAAATAATTGCCTAAAAAGTGGGATTATGAAGCCTCTGTTAATTAAAAGTGTTTATTAAATGAAGGATTTGGAATTGGGAGAACAATCCTCCATGTCTAGAGGCCTTATTGGAATTAGGTGAGATCAACCTACTTGACCTGTCATAACTAAAAAACTTCCTACTGGGGTAATCACTCTTTGTAAAATAAAAGAAGTCACGTGGACTAAGAATGAACCTCATGGAAGAAGTGAAATGACATGAGAAAGTTCAAAATCTCATTCTTGTGATAGGGGAGTGTGTATCCCTATTAACTAAGGGTAGATCTATGCATGAAAATGCAAGAGGTAAGTAAGTGGAGCTCGTCTGCACTGTAGACATGGGTATAATGCTTGGTGCACAAAGATAAGCTAAAATGAATATCGCAAAGATAGAGCATGCATATGGCATGCATATATACTTAATATAGTCTATCATTGAATGAAAAATATGGTGATGTCATAGATCATATGGTTAGTGATGATCTAACTATGGAAATATAAGTAAAAGGTTGATGATGTTGAGTACATAGTGCCTTATGAGGATAAGGTAGAAGGATTAATGAAATGTTGATCCTGGGTGTGGTAGAGGAAGTGTTGGGAAACTTCTAGATGACCAATGGGTGAGGTTTACATATAGAGGTGGATGGTATCCATATAAGGTATGGCTTGGTATGCTCAAGTAGTAGTGAGAGGGAATCTAGAAAATGATTCCCTTGGTAAAAATGTTTGTTAACCAAAAAAATGGTTTGAGGCATGAAAGAGAAGCTTGATAAGCTTTCTTGTTTCCTTGAGCACTATTGGAGTTGCCTAGATAATGTTTATGGGCTGTTGAATAATTTTATAATACCAAAGGAAAGAATATTGTCTTGCTGGTTGTTGTCATATGGAAAAGGGGACATAGTTATGACTATGTCTATTAAAGTTTCCATGTGGATATCATGCAAATGACTGCAAGCTCTCAACTAAGAGGGAAGCTCATTGTTGAGTATCTCTATGGGACTTGTCATAAGAATGGTAGAAAGATCCTTGGGAGGAGGATCTGAAAGTCTGATATGTCCATGTGTGTGAATGACATGGAAAAGGTGCAAGCAATGAGCTTGCATGATGAATGTTTGGCTATGTTTGTATATGCTTGAGTGCATGGATTTAATGCATTGAGAGGTTTCTTGATCTGAAGACTGATATTAAGACCAAATGGATATGAATGATATTAAATGTGCAAGTAATGCACATGTATGATGTAAGAGTATATGTATACTAAAGACACTATGTGATTGCCTAGATGAGTGAAATGTAAGGCAAGAATTGCACTTGCCAAGATTAAATGAATACTAGGGATGCATGGTTGACTCCATTATGAAGAGTCATGAAAGTTTTGTTCTGAATGATAGCATTGAGGGGAATGTGTTCCATTCCCTCAGGAAAATCTAGTATAAATAGACGAAAGAGTAAATGAGCAAGGATGCTATGTTGTCATGATAAGATACAACATGATTATTCCTTTGAGGATCGCATGAGAATGATTGTGAACAATCATGAGTTGAATGATTTTAAAGTAAAGATGTATGTGAGATGTGAAATATACCTATGGTAGCTACACATAGGCTTATGATTATGCATGTGGTTAAGTACAACATGGGTGTAAGTTAACAAAACAAGGAATACATGTGGATACATAAGTTGGATGCATAACAAAGATGCACGTTTATATTCCTTATGGAGTATTTGGTAAACAATTGGAAAAAAGGGGGAAAATGAATAAATAAGCATATTTAAATGAATAGGCTTGGTCAAACCATGTTAAATAAAGGCGGTGAGGCCCTGGAAAATAAATCAGCTGGACTAAAAGTCTAGGGCTGTGTAGGAGTTGGATGAAGGAAGTTTTCCTTGATTCCTTTCTTGTTGTTTATTGTATTTCTCTGGTATGAGAGACTGATTTAATGATGCAGGTAAATGTTTTGACACCATAATGATGATGGTTGTATGATTGTAAAAACAATTGAGAATTGTTTGTGTTGCACTCATGAAAACATTAAGGATAATGTGATGAAGTGAATAAAGATATGCTAGGACATATCTAAAAATGTTTTATTGATTGGAATGCTATGATACATGCATTTTTATTGTACATGATGACTAATATAATTATGATGTATTTCATGTGTAGAAAGAAATTTAAATTGTTGGGAAAGACAGTTACCAATGGTAGAAAACCTCAAGAAGAGGATGAATGTGAGAAGGTCATTGTTGAAAGATTGTTGAGGTGACTTTGGGAGCCCCATGGAGCACTATTGATGAGGTAAAAATCAGAAAAAGGGTGCTAGCAGCCGGAACAAGTATAAAAATGTTCATGCCTATGTGGCATAAGGTATGGAGGGATTTGGTAAGAATCCCCTCTGAAGTGTTTTCATTTCTTGATGATATGCAAATAATTGTGAGTGATTGTTGTATGCCATTGCTACCCAAGTGGGGTAAGATTCAGGAAAGAAGAATTTGAATGAGAGAGAGAGGAATTCTGTGCCAGTCAAGGATGAGTTATAATCCTTTCAATAAAATTCATGAGTAAGGAGTACCTTGGGTACAATAACCAACCTAGGGATATTGGGAATAAAGGTGCTCATAGTTATCACATTGCATGGAATGCATCGAGGGAATGAATGTTTGCATAAGAGGATAGACAATGGATTTTCCATTGAGGAAGGAGGACCTTCCAATACTCTAATTGCATTGTAGAAGTGTTAAAGGAAAGAGAACTTTGGGTGGCCATGAGTGTTGACACCTTGGTCACTAATGAAGGAAGAATGCTTGGGTGCATTCAAGAGAAACTTTTAGTTTCATATGTGCTGATTTGGGATCGTGATCATCCCGAAGCAGAAAGCATAGTACTACTGTAAGAGTGAATGAGAATGAACTCCAACACACCATGGCAAGGTTCTTGTCATAAGTATGGAAAACTTGAACCCAATGTAAGGGTACAATGGGTATGGATGTGGTCATGAATATTGGCACACTGATTAAAGTCAATTGATATTTGAGTTGCATTTGGAAAATTTGGTATGTTGAAAGGATGCGCGCGCAAATAATTATATTTCCTTTTTCTTTGTACCCTTGAATAGATGAAAATGACTTGGACTGTTAGTATGCATAGTTTTGAAAATTCAATGTGCATGGAAACTAACAATTTGTTTGGCTGAGGAATGTTGAAATTGCAGGAAGAAAAGGGTCTTGGATATGGTAGTGTTGTAAGCCCATAAGGAAGACCCATTGGCTGCTGAGCTAAAATGATATGGGAAGGAAAGTCCCATACTTGTGAATCTGGTCCCTGTGTGGAATAGATCTGAAATTAAATGTGGAATTTGGAAAACTATGGGTGACAGATTTGCAAGAAAATTTTGAATTTGAAATTGATGATAATATCTCATAATTTTTGTATACCTGTGATACAGGTGAGATGAAAAAGATATGTCTAGGGAGGATAGGTGAAGTTTTTCAAGATGGAAAGCATGAAAAAGGCTATTTTTGAGACAAGAGAACCCTGTGGTAAGCCATGATCGCACTAGAATATGTTGTGTTGTGGAAACACAAGCCAGAGGGACGCCTCGACAGAGCAATTCTAAGGGACGCCTCAATTGTAAGGCTCAATGAAGTATTTAGAAATATTCTTGTGTAAGAAATCCTTGGAAAGGAAAAATGGATTGCCCAAAGGACTGTATAACAGAGAAGGGTATGCCTGAGCCTAGGCCTGGAGGGTGAGTGACCGCAATGAAGAGGAGACTTTGATCATTCTTATAAAATATTGATTGGGATCATGCACACAATGGGTATGTCAAGGAAAAACAATGAGCTAAGATAACAAGATATCCATATGGATGCAAATCCATGAACTGCATAGATAAATATTGTGTTAGATTATGAAATCTTTCCTCTTGAATTTTACACAACAGTAAGATCTGTTCGCATGAAATTGTGATTAATATGCTTTTTGTCCAAAATTATTGAAAGCAGGTGATGAAGGCCAAGGGTCTGGAAAGGACTTGAAGAAGAAAGAGGATCAAGGTTTCTGAAGCAGTTGAATGACAAAGGCATGACAAGTGTTACTGAGAAAGAACATCGAGGACGGTGTTCCTTTTAAGGGGGAGGGGATTGTAATAGCCTTGTTTCCCCCAACTTGTAATTAATCATTAATTATTATTACCATGCTATGGTATGTGAACAATGTAAATGTATTATTGTTTATATTTCCAATAACTGACTATAGGGGTGAAGCCTTGAAGTACTGGCCATGATATCACTAGAGGAAAGAGCGAGGAAACTGTAGAGAGGGTTCATTATGTCAAAATGACCCCAAATTCTCTTTGTTGAAATAATAAGCCTCATCCTGATCCCAAGGAAAAAATCAGTTAATGAGAAAAGGATTGATGGTTGAGAAATCAACTACCCCAATGAATGGAAGCATGGAGGGTTTGGAAGAGGAGACAAGAAACTATCATCCCGAAGTACCATAGAGGGCAGTTTCCTGCAGGCCCAGACTAACCCAAGTTCCTTCTGAAAGAAGGAAGAGGACAGGTCTAGAATCCTTCCTGGGGAGGAAAAAGGCGTGCAAGAATACACACTAAGGCAGAAAATAAGGAGATGATTCCCACAGGGGGGTGTGCAACCTGGATATGCAGAGAGAAAAGAGGAGAATGCATGAGGCTATGAGGTTCTGAGGAAGAACTGAAGGATTTAGTTGTTCTGGTTAAAAGGAGAGAACAAGAGAAAGGATCTCTGAGAGTTTGTAGAACACATGACCTAAGAAGAAGGTCGCGATCTTGATGTTGAGGGAGCATCTGATAAACCTCGCAGAGGTTGTGATAGAGAAATAATCTCTGAGAAATTGCAAAAGTTTCCTAGTGATATCATGGCTTGGCACGGGGGTGGCCAAAGTGCTAAGAATGAATTCCTTTGAGCTTATAGTTGGGTGGAAAGGCGAACACCCATAGTTAGTTGGTCGGTGATTGACTATAATAGACAAGTATTTCATATACCTTGTGTACTATAATTGAAATGCGTGGTTGGATGTTTATTTATATGACTAAATTTTGCATGGCATAATCAATATTAGTAATGCTTATTATTCTTCTGTGAACCCCTGTATTTGAATGGTTTATGTTTTCCTCTGCTTAGAAGAAAGAGAACTATGAGACATGGGTCTTCAAATGAAATTAGGAATAAGATTATGGTTTATATGCTGGTTGGAAAATCGTTAAGGAATTTTTCCCATGGATTGATTTGGTAATGTAAGAGTCGGGGCAAACTTCGCTGGAATGCTTCAGTCTCATTGATCCATCGAAAATACCTTTCCCTATTTTAGAACTTAAGTTCTGTGAATGGAAGGCGCTTCCTTCAAAACAGTCATCCAAGAGACCATGGGCTCATGCCCACAACCTTAACCAAATTGTGGCTAAGAGTTATGAGTGTATCTTCTAAAGCTTGAAAATGTTCCATAGGACCAAGTCCATGGAACCCTTCGCTACACTAAAAAAGGAGATAAGTTATTCAAGACTCCAGGAGTCCGAAGTTCCAGGGTGAATGAACATTGCAATGTCCAAATGCACCGAAGGTGACCTTTCGGACTAGTAACTTGATGGTTGACCGAAAATTGGCAGTCATTTACCCGTTATCATGGGATTTATCCCCTTGTTAAACCCCAATCCACTTCTTGGTTGCATGAGTGCTACAAAACTCCGGTACTTCGGGACTCTGGGAGTGTTTCGGACATGGACGAGAAGGACAAAGTGCCAAAGGCCCAATAATCGTGAAGGAACGGGGAACATTTCCTGTAACCACCCCTCCAATGTCCATGTCATCGCTAAAGGATGACAACCTTGGTCGAGTCCTGTTGGGTATGTGTTATATTCTTTGCATGGGTGTGTGTGGGCGGGTTAGATTTGATAACTGCGTCTGACGATCCCTCGTAGTAGTGCTCTGTTTGTGTCGTTTGTGCCGGGTGATTTCCTAGGGGGGTCCCAGGGGGGGTAGGTATGCCCCCTTGGCTATGCACATTGTTCGACACCAGGCATAGCCTGGGGCAGTGCCCCGATTTTTTTTTTTTGGGTGGTTTTTGCTATTTTTAGTGGTTTACTAAATTAATCCATGTTTTAGGGATTAGGGTTTTGGTATCTATGGAATACCTAAAAACATTGTATATATTGTATAGTGAATGGTGAAATTTGATATAATGAATATAAGAAAGGTTTTCCCGGTTGAGGGTTTCCGGTATAAATCTCTGTGTACTATGTGAATGAACCATTGATTAATTTCTGTTTTGCTTAAGAATCTATATGCATTGCTTTACTTCACAGGTTTAAAACTTACAAGTCCATGCCAGGTGGGATGGTATGAATGAGGTGAACCCACGTGGGTGCCACATGGTCGTTGACCAATGATGTCTGAAGAGCTTCAGAAGGGCATAACTTCCAATCCTGAGCTTGGATTTGAGCATGGTAACAATCGTTAGAAAGATATAGGAGAGTAGAAGGCAATGGTGCCTCTCTTCGAGGAACTGAGAGAAGCTATAGGAAAGAGAAAAAATTATATCCCATCCCTTAAAAGGGTACTTAAGGGGTTGGGTGTGTTACAATCTTGAATGTTTTTATTTATGTTTCCAAGTACTTTGTAGGATATTATTAACAATAATGTGGTGATTTAACATAATCCCCCTCCTCTTCTAAAACAAAAGGTCATTAGGGTTATACAAATAATAATACTAATGGAATAGAATAAATAGAATAATTTTAAGTACATCCACGGAAAACCCCATAGGATTTACAATACAAAAAATTACAATTGTAGCATTGATGTCCTTTATCTTAATGATGTCTTAACCCACAATATACTCATGTTTTTAGTGGAGTTCTAAAATCTCCTTAATATAATTGCATATTATTTTTTTTGGCAAACTCAACAAATTAATGTTAGTGGTGATTGTGATCGTGTAGAAAGTGGTTCTACTTTGACTCAAACTATTCCAAGAGCCTCCCAACATGGTGAAGCTCCATCAAACTTTTTTAAAGTTCCAACAAAATTCAATGTTATTAAGAACCTATTAGATAAATATATTGTTGTAGTTGAGGAAGAAAAACTCCATGCCAATATTGATGACTTTATGGAGAACATACCTCTACTTTTGAAACTTATAAAGGAGGTGGATCACTATCTTATGTTTCCTTGGAAAATAAAAAACATGGTTTCCTTATATTAATTTGGAAATGTAATTACATATTCATGTGGCCTCTAAGGGATGTTTCAATTACAATACTTACAACAAAATCAATTATGGAAAAGTGCTTCCTCTTATAGGACGCTCACCCATCTCTATGTTAGCTAGCCTTACATTAAATACACATAATTATAGGTGATTTCTCTCTCAACATTGCAATTATGGGTTACTTATGATTTGCTATAAATTAGATTCTTTCCTACTCAAGTTGCAAGTTGTGATGCAATTTGAGGCAAAATGTAGGTCAACTTATCTCTGCTCTAGGCTATAAATTATTGCTACACTCCTTTCCCCCATAGATCTACCCAGCCTTAACTAACATTGTGCCTTCCTTTTTTTCTCCCTTCTTTCTCCTTCTTCAAGAAATCTACCCAATTTCTATAACTATAACCCTTTCCTCTCTCTAGATTCTCTACCTTCTCCATGATTCCACCCAACAAGTTTGACCTAGAATTTTATTCAATTCTCTAGAGCTTCAAGTTCTCTTGCCTACTTCGAATATTTTCCTCATTTTCCCTCATCTTCTCATCATCTCTCTTATATTTGTACCCCTCTATTTCCATCTCTTATGCGTGTTTCTTTCTTCTTCCCTTATCTGTGAGAGATATTATCTCCAAAAACCTCTCTCCCTCAAAGCTCCCTATTTTTCCCACTTTCATCTCTCCGCTTTAAATCTAATGGCCTCCATTAAATGACTAAGGTACAATCTCTAAAAACTCATGAAGTGGTGGGATTTAAACACCACCATAAATGTGAACGAATTCCACTAGAAAAATCATCCTTGCCACCAATTAATCTACGACACATAAACCATGTGGACAAAGATATTACAAGGCCTCTCCTAAGTAAATATGCACACCTCAAAATTGAAAGTTGCATGAGGAAGATAATTGTTAATTTTAGGCACGAGTTAGATGCCCCCCATAGAATCTCGAGACCAAATATGTAAGGCCATTGATTCTCCAAAGTCATCCTAGGGAAATGTTAGTTGATGGATGAGACTTGGATGATTGAATGATTCAGAATGAATTATAGGACAAATAACAATTGTTTTCACATTGGTTCTTCAATGTTATGTGTTTCGGCCACCTCTCAGTGTGCACACTACTGCAATAATGGAAGGTTGATGATGCTTCTATGTTAGAATCCCTAGGTAAATAAAAACACAACCTTATGTTGAGGTTGTCATTCTTTGTCAAGACTTCACTCCCATTGTTTCTATGCTCAAGCCACCTTGACATGCACACATGAAAAAATTGGTGCCTCTTTCTCTTTTTCCTCCAACTCCACACCTTGAACCATTTTTTTTATGCACTCTCCAAATGGAAGTGTTTCTTCGTCGACACATGTAGTTCCTCTCTAGTGCAATAAATTTTCTCATGGAGTGAAATGGCTTCATATCCAACTAATTTTTCCTAAGCAACCTCTTGGAGAAATACAACATTGTATCCAACTTGGCATATTTATCTTTTGCATTTTTTCCATCATATTCTCAAGCAACTACATCAAACCTAGATGATGCAATGATGTCATCATGCCCTCTCCTCTACCTTTTTCTTCTAAGGATGCAACCTTTAGAGTTGCAAATTTTATCAAGTTTGCAATTTCTTTGACAACACTTTGCTCCATCCTATCCATCTTCTCGCTTGTGTGGATAGTGTCAATCTCAACAAGCCCATTCACCTCTATAATGTTCCTCCTTGCTTAAATCTGATTTGTGCAATATTAGGATATTAGACTTGGGTTATTGACAAGTTTTCTAGTCATAATATTGGTTGTTTATCTATGCATGTCATAGGTGGAATGTTTCTTACAAATTATACATAATCTGCATTCAAGTTTGTTGAGTTGAATAGCATGTGCACCATGATGAATATATTATTTTTATATAACAAGATCATATGATGATATGAAATGAATATTGATGTTGTGAAATAAGTATGAATTGTGGCAAGATGGAAAGATATGTGGGACTCTTGGATGGAGTTGATTACAAATGGTATGGAAATTGGAATATCATGAAAGTTAACATTATGCTATGAAAGCATCATTAAATAAATAGAGTAACATTTGATGATGTATCTATATTCTTATCTTAAAACCAAATAGAATAATGTTGATGTATTTGATCATATTTCATATATGTATATATATGTTGCAGTATGACTTCATTGATCTTATTGATGGAAGCTATCGGTCACGTAAAGGATGAGATAAGTGCATGTGACTATATGGGATAACTCTAGGTTGGGAATCTAATATTAAAACCCACAAAGGGTAACTTATGAGGTTGAACATTTCATGTTGCCTTACTATTTATCTCCAAAACCTACTTGATATATGGATGTGTGTTCATACATGTGTAGTGTTACACTCAAAATTAGTCCTCCAAGTTATTTGAGTGGAGTTGTTCCATTATTATTAGTTATTTCATTAAGGAGCATGTTTTTTAACCTAATTTACCTTTAAAATAAATTTATTTGAAAAAATGTTTCTAGAAGTGGTTCTAAAAAATATGAAAGTGCAATTCTCAAGTTAGATCTTGAACCATACAATTGTAGGGCCATGATATCTCTTGCCAACTAGTGTGAGCCTCTTGTCCTATACAAGAAATGTTCTTGGTAAGGTTGAGATAGATGGAGTTGGTAAGATAACATCCTTATACTAGTGGAATTGGGCTAGGATATCATTAATCTAGCTTTGGCTCATGTGGTCTTGTCTAGGGCTTAAAAAATTGTTGCCTTCACTCTTTATTAGTTATCTGCCTTGAGGGTGCTTTGTGGATATATAACGTTCCAACTCTCAAAGTGTAAGAACAAGATCCATATCTTGTTTAAGATATCTTATACAAGTAGCTAAGGTAGGAAGATCATAAATTCCAGAGTTGGGTGATGGAGGTGCAATGAGTAGATTATGTATGTTATTATTAGTTGTTGTATACATTCTATTTATAAATTAATATAGATTTATATTCTTTCCTCCCTCCAATTCATTGTTATTTCTTTTATGAATTGCATTTATATCTATGAATTGGTTGTGAATTGCTTCACCTGAGGTTGTGAAAAACTTTTACTTTGTTAATTTAAGTAAAGTTCTCATCACTTAGTATTAAAAATAGGGAGATGGAAAACATAAACATAGAAGAATGTTTATGATTACTTTGTAAACAACAACAAGATGAATATAAGGTGCATGTGATGATACATTGTCCTATGTATTAAAAAGTAACACACAATGCATTATGACGATTTGAGTAGCTTACATAGTTGGCTAACAAAAAAAATGCATAGATATATTAAGAACTTTTTAGAGCACCACTAAAAAATAAGTATGGCAAGTTGAGAAATCTTTGAAAGAAAGGATATAAATGACATCAATGTTGCAAATTTGATTTTTTGAAATTCTTGGACCATTAATCGTACAAAATCTTTTTGCATGTAAATACAAGTATTTAAGTCTATTCTTAACACCCATAATGATTTGTTCCTAGACTTTCAATGTTGTTGTTTGTTGTGGTGGGTTTTGAATTGTAGGATGAAAAAACAATGAGTGAATTTTCAAAATAGGTGATATGGTTTTGGATTACTGTTGTTGGGAAAAATACCCTACGGACTAGCAAACTAGGGTCAGACTTGCATGCAGATTTTGACTGTAAAGAAATGACTTTTTAACCTACCACCCAAAACTTAAACCCCTCTTTCAAGATGCATACATGGAAAGGAACCACTAACCTTCTTATTGATGTTTGGTGTAGATCCTTTGTTGCGCTCTTGACCGCTTGCTTGCGTTGCTCCTTCCAAAGATAACCTGCAATCAAGACAAACAACTATGCATGCATGCTACTTTTCTACTCGAGGGTTAGAAATTAAGTATAAATTACACAAACCATAGATAACTCATGCATTGGGATGGGAAAAGTATTCTTTTATTATTTTAACAATGAATCAACTTACAATCAAAGTCGAGACCGACCACCGCTCCTTGATCCTGATCCTGGGCTCCTCCTCTTCTGCCCTCCAACTGCTTTGCGTTAATTCTCCTTTGGCTTGAGGAAAGGATAAAGGGTTGGGACAATGGATTCGGAAAATGGGCAGAGTTTCTTCGCTATAATTTTCCTCCTCCAAATGGTACCCCTACCCCTTCTTTTATAGGCTAGAAGGAGCTAGGGTTTTGGACGAACTCTCGGCCATGCATGGCCGGGAGTTTCAGTTAACTGACCCATAGCTTTTTGTCCCGTCGACAAATTTCCTATTTTTGTGTTTTGTTAGGTACATGCAGGTTGTAGTGGGCCTGCCAGCGTGCACACACGTGCAGTAATGGGTTAGGGTGCGTGGGCCTTGACTCAAGAGGATTTTCAAGAGTTTTTTCAACATAGTTTTGGCAAGGAAAGGACATGAGTTGGCCTGATGCCAGGTAAGCATGTGTGGTACAATTTAGGGTTATAACAAATGCTCCCTAATGTGTGAGGTCAGAAGAGCTTCTGATGACCGAAATACATTACCAATAAATTACCAATCTGTACTGATGTGCTGAACGAGTGAGCCCAAGGATCAAGAACCAGGAGGTGTCGTCTGAAAAATAAAAAATGTCTCATCGAGGCGGGCATACCCATGCTCGGGATAAAATAGAACCATGGCTACCAATCAAATACACTGTAGATTCATGTCAAATAACTAAAAAGAGTAGCCGCGAATAATACACAGTGGAGATACATCTGGAAATCAGAAAGATATACATATAGAGTATCCATCTCCCAGAAGCTGATTCGGCCTGATGGCTGTACTTCAGAGCTCGAGCAACAACTTCAAAATCTTCTAAAACTCGGGTAGGAGTGTAATATGAGTGTACGACTGCACTACC
>ML788190.1:372332-387291 GCA_009831015.1 Picea engelmannii | reverse complement strand
TATCCAAGGGCGACTCATTATGCTGCCAATAAAGAAAATACTTTTCCCATCCTCTTTTTGGGGTATATTTGATTTTTTTGTTCTTTTTGATAGTTTTTGAAAAAGAATAAAGGAATATTACGTTACAATGGAGGAATGAGTACTGCAAACATACAAGCTCAAGGCACAAGGACAAGACTGATGTTCCAGCGAAATGATACTCGGGAAAAATCCTCCACAGACCAAAGGTGTTAAGACGCAGAAGCAAACTGTTACAAGGATGATGGGTAAGGTATGCAAATGCAGTTGATAGAACACACAATGGTAACGTCCTTCGATGTAAGTTTAACAAGCCCAGAGAAGGTAAGCTCGGTGGTTTTTCATATTTAGAGAGTCTGAAAAAGCATAAAAGGAGACTCCATTAGGGTACCTTTTTCGAAAATAGTCTAGTCGGTTCGAAAAAGGGATAAACTAGCACCAATTAGACGTCAATTCAAAACCATTTTAACGAGTGTGACAAGGACAAGATCACTCGGCCATTTTTTCATTTTTAAGGAGTCTGAAAAAAGCTTAACTATGGACTCCGTCAGGAATATTCTTCTAGACCAATTTAACGAGTGTGAAAGAATAAGGTCACTTGACGATATTTTCAATTTTAGGGAGTCTGAAAAGAGCTTAACTATAGACTCCATGGGGGTTTCTTTTTCATAAATTTAGTCCCTCAGGCCCGAAAAAGGAATAAAATTATACCTGAGGATACTCTTCTAAAGAATGGGAATTCAATAGAGTATTCCTTTGTTCGTACAGTTGACCGTCCGGACCGAAAAATGGGTAAACTACCGCCAGACAGATGTGACTTCAAATTTCAGTTTAATGAGCGTGAAAGGCCACAAGATCCCTCGACAATATTTTCATGTTTATAGGGTCTGAAAAGGACTTAAAAGGAGATCCGTTATGTTTTGGGAGTCCGGAGGGTAAGACAAAGAGTGAAAGAGACTGATGCAAATGAGTCTCAAACTCATATTCAGGAAAGACTATACGGACTCCCGAGCCTACTGGTGTTTGGAGAAATGGCATGGACACCATAATGCAACCAGGACCTACCTAGGGCATCCATGTTTTGGTAAGCTCTACCACCAAGTTGCGACACTTCTAGAGCAGATATGACGGTTCCGTTTCACAACATGATGGGATCGATCCTATAACATAAGAAAAAGGTAACGAGATGCAAAAGTTGGGGTTATATACTACCCTATATGCTCAAGTTGATTTTTGAAATAATTTTTTTTTATGGACCGTCAATGTTTTTTTTTTTATCAAAACTCATAAAAAATTGTTCCAATACCTGATCAAATCCCTCCCATATAACTCCTGGATCACTCTAAATGGTTTTTGGTATAAAGAAACTAATAAGGGGGCCCAAAAAAATGACAAAAAGAGGCCAAAAAGTCTATAAATAGAAGCTGGCAGCTCATTATCACCATTGCTGATTTGGAAATTGACTCTGGAGCCCAAAAGACCCCCTTTGCCAAAGATCGTGATTCCGGGAGCTACAGTGGACGAAACAGACTTCTGCTTGAACCAAGTAAGTACAAACTCCCTTATCTAGCTATTCAATACTTCCTTTTGCTTCATTTGAGTTATTTTTTTTGGGTGGGCGTCGACCTCAAAAAGGTCGGCCCTAGGTACACGCGGGTTGTCCAGAGACAGCCCGTGTGTACACGCGTGCAGAGAAAAGTTTGCACGCGTGTACGCATGACTGTCGCCTCTACAGGCCGCGTGTACCCCCCTCTATTGATGAAAAAGTAAATGAAAACAAGTATTGACCCTCCTTTACCTTGTTGTGTTGGAAGGATGTATGTCCAGTGGAGGGAAAGGGAGCAGGAGGCTTCCAATGAGTTAGTTTCTGCAGATCCGAATATTGTGGCCGTGCTGATGCAGTGCGGTTTGCTAAAATTCTTTCTATGTCCATTCATGCACGCGCAACCAAGGCTATTGAACACCTTGATTGATTATTGGCACCCTGACGCAGAGGCGTTTATGTTAGAGGGGCAATCCTTGGTTCCCACCACTGAGGATATTTACTTTCTAACTGGCCTCTCAAGGAGAGGGGAACCAGTCAACTTTTAGACTTTTCCTGCGGGGCCGAGCAAGGTCTCAGAGCTGATAGTTGAGTACTGTGAGGCTGGGACCGATCATAGAGGTTCCTCGGTACCTATTAGCAATATTACCAACCTCGCACTATAGACTATCTTGTTGCTTATTGGGCGGATTACCGGCTCAACAACCGTGCATCAGGCTTCGCGTGCACAGATGAACTATGCTATTCAGTGCATGAATGCACAAATTTTTGATTGGAGTACCACACTGCTGGAGTGTATGAAGAGGCAATTGACAGATTGCTGACAACAGACACAGAGGAACTTCGGGTTTGGGACTATCTTGTGTTTGTTCTTTTTCAAGAGAGTTTTGTGCTTCAGTCCTCGGCTTGTAGTACGAGGACATCTGGCCTCTTTCCCCATAGTATGCAGATGGGCAGTGTTACTGCTATGACAGGGTGGTGGAAGGACCATTGAGGCCTTCGACGATGACTTTTTTGCTTGGCTGTCACGACAGATCCCTGCTATCGAGGACTACCCATATGCGGGGATCAACTTCTCTAGAGACCCAGAGATACCCGTGCCTCTTGGTGAGGAGCGAGGGGAGATGGATAAGTCTCCACCTGTATAGTTTTTTTGTTTGCATATGTAATTTTTATGTCTTTTTGATATATATCATTTTTTTTTGTAAGCCAGAGTATTTTATGGGTGAACGTTTATTGTATGCAGATGTGGGACCCGTGCGACCTGCCGACTATGCACGGAACAGGCATAGCCCATGGCCAAAAGCTGCCGCTGCCGCCTCTGGGGGAGCAGCAGTAGCAGGGAACCTCCCAGTAGGAGAGGCCGAGAGGGTTCTTAGGAGAATTGAGCGGAACTTCACTGCGCTTACTCGCACAGTCCCGATGGCGGAGATAGAGGACCTGCCATCGTCCATGCAGACTCATGTTGTGGGGGCACCTCGGACATTGGTCTGATTGTTTAGGCATTTAGCCCATGCAGTAGATGATTATAACAGGGCCCATAGGCCCTGAACAGACTTTATACTTTTATGTGCCACAAGCACCTGGTTGTACATATTTTTTGAGGGCATAAGCCCGGTGACTCGTTACTGTTCCCACTTTTGAGGCGCTTGTGTCCATCTATGTACTCTGAGGATTTTATGATGTTTATATATGGTTTTTATCTCTTTTGTGTCTTATGGATTATGTGTGCAAAAATGTATTTACATGTTTATGTCCATGATCTTTTTATATGTGGGCAAGATACCAATCTAAAATGTGATTAACTAGAGTATCTGTGATTTGATTTAAACTCCTAGGAACATGAAAATATGTAATATAATCAAAGTTGCGTTCTAAGAGACATACCCTAAGGAATTGTCGGTGTAACGTTGGATCGTGAACCTGGTATATTCTGTTTAGCTGCGACACAACCAGTTGAGCGTCTAGATAGACCCGGAGATGAGAGATACCCAATGACAATGCGTCATGAAGCAACTCAATAAATGCACTATACTCGACAACATTATTTGTGGTGTCACCTAAGCATATACCTCTGGAAGATAACAACTGCCCTTGTGGTGTAAAGATTACCCAAGCCGCGGAGGCAAGCCTCCGCGTGTGTCGACTAGCACCATCCGCATACCCAACGAACACCTCGGACTCACTTGACATCTGCCATGCTGATGAAAGATAACATCAATGACACGTCCATAACACTTTTTAAAAGAACCATAAAAAAGTAATAGTACAAATACTATACATATGTTACAAAAAGTTACCCACAGTGACCTTTTTATGAGTAATACTTCTTGAGGTAGAGCCCATTTCTAGGCTCCGCCAAAGCATTCCCTTCAAAATTGACCAAACGATAAGTGCCCTTTTTTAATACCTCTTTAATAATGAAGGGTCCGAACCACATGGGTTTAAACTTTCCTACCCCCAGGGGGTCCTTATCTTGGTCATAGACCAGGACAAGGTCGCCCTCAGAAAAAATCTGAGGATGAACGGACCTATCATATTGACACTTGACCTTATGTTTATGAGCCTCATTGGCCAGGGCTGCATTGCGACGCTGATCAAGGTGTACTAACTTCTCTTCAAGTGGAGAAGTGTTTGGCAATAACTGTACTGCCAATTTCAGAGATGGGATTTGACATTCAATCGGCAAGACTGCCTCCAGCCCGTAAACGAGTTGGAAAGGTGAGAAACTGGTTGCAGTGTTAATAGATGTTCGGTAAGCCCATAATGCCGAGTATAACATCAAATGCCAATTTGACTTGGCTGAGTTGATAGTTCGCTATAAAATAGTCTTAAGGGTTTTGTTTACAGCTTCCACCTGTCCATTGGCTTGGGGGTAGTAAGGTGATGAATGTTCCTGCCATAACCCAAGCTTTGATGTTAATTTGGACATCATTTGGTTCTAAAAGTGACTGCCATGGTCAGTGACAATCTCTCTCGGGATGCCGAACCTTGCTATAATTTGGTTGAATAAGAAGAGAGCTGCAGTCTCTCCGTCATCTTTAAACATCGGCATAGCTTCGACCCACTTAGTGAAGTAGTCGAGGCTACGATAATATAACGGTGCCCCTTTGCTGATGGGGGGTTGCATGTAGTGTAATCAATCCCCCACTTAGTGAAGGGACCAACTGTGATGACAGGAAACATAGGAGCTGGATGTGCCCTCATCTTCCGAGAGAAGATTTGGCGCGGATGGCACTTCTTGACCGACCCGATACAATCTTTAATAAGTGTGGGCCAGAAGTAACCTGCTCGTAAAATCTTTTGGGTTGTTGCCAACCTAGATAAATGACCACCACAAGCTCCAGTATGACAATCGTTGAGCACTATGACGACCTCCTCATGAGTGAGACATCGATGCAAGATGAAGTATACACCTCTTCGATACAACGTATCATCGAGTATGAGATAGTTCTTAGCCTGATGGCGTATCCGCCGATGCTCATCACGAGAAGCAGAGGTAGGGCACTTCAAAGTCTGGAGATAGATGAGTATATCTCCATATCAGGGGTCTGAAGATTGAATTAAAAACATATCCCCCCGGATAGGCGATTCCTGAGGCACAACGTCACCTGACTCAAACGAAAGTTCCGAAATAAGTTCTACGAAGACCAACGACTTTTTGGACTTGGCTAAAATGAAGTCTAAGTCAAATTCTTGGAGGATGACCATCCATCTACTGATTTTTCCACCTATAACTCGTCATGTCAACATGTACTGGAATGGATTCATGACAGCAATGACGGTGGTCTTGCGAAACATAACATAGTGACGGAACCGTTGAACAACATGAATTGCTACCAACGCAAGTTTTTCGAGATGGGAATAATTAAGTTCTGGTCCTATGAGGCCTCGGCTCAGGTAATAGATCACGTATTCTAAAAATGAATCATCTTCTTGAACTAAAACCATGCCTATGGTTGACTTTGCGGAAGCCAGATATAATAAGAAATCTTTGTTATAATTAGGTGGCCGTAGCAGAGGTGCGGTTGTGAGGGCATGTTTTAATGCGTTGAAAGAGCACTGAGCGGCCTCGTCCCAGAAAAAGGGAACATCTTTCTTTAGTAAACGCATAAAGCCCTTGGTGATTTCGGCATAGTTGGCGATTAAGCGTTGTAATAAGTTCGCCTTGCCTTGAAGACTTTGAAGTTGTAATATTGTGCGTGGGGGAGGCAACTGGATTATTGCCTCCACCTTAAGAGGATCGACCATGATCCCTGTTGTTGATACGATGAAACCTAACAAACGTCCGCACGTGACGCAGAAGTTGCACTTGTTGGGATTCAAGAGAATCATGAAGTAGCGACAACGTTCAAAGATTAGTCTGAGGTGCATAGGATGATCTTTTCGCTTGCGAGAGCGTGATGCTAAATCATCTAGATAAGCCTCGACTATATGTTTGAGGTCGTGAAATGCAAAAGACATGGCCCGCTGGAAAGTTGCACCAGCATTTTTGAGGCTAAAAGGCATCTTACGATAGGCAAATGTACCCCACGGACAAATGAATGCCATTTTGTGTTGGTCTTCAGGTTTGATTTGGATTTGATTATATCCCAAAAAACCATCCATGAACGAAAAGGCTTCACAACCGACACAGTCATCAATGATCTGGTCAATGAATGGGGTTGGAAAATTATCTTTTGGACATGCCTTGTTCAAATCACGGAAATCGGTACATACACTAATCGTGCCTTGTTTTTTATTGACCGGCATGGGGTTTGACATCCATTGAGTCAAATGAATAGGATAAATGAAACCTACCTTGAGAAATTTCTCAACCTCAAACTTAATGGCTGCTGCTTTCTTAGGATTGAATGGATGAAGTTTTTGTCGAACAAGCTTGGCATCAAGATACGTTGTGATTTCATGTTCAACTATTTTTGGATCGATACCTGGCATTTCCTCATAAGACCAAGCAAAAACGTCGCAGAATTCTTTGAAAAGATTCGTGTAAATTTGAATCTCTTCGGGGGATCAATCCGCTCCGATGAAGACATTCTCCACGAAGCCAGGGTTTCGGGAGATATTTATAGGTATAGTTTCAGCGATAGTCGCCATATTCCCCTCAGCATAAATTTCCTGTGTAGCTAAGAGATTAATAGGACATGGCTGATCTCTCGTCATGGTGATAGTGAATTCTCCTGCCTCGATTCGGTTTAACTCTGGGAGGAAATATGATCTGTGATGAAGATCGTCCCAAGGTTTGTCTGAACTAGTCATTGCTTCGATTATTGCTTCGTCCGAAGGCAAGACTAAGTCTAACGAATTGATGTTGGTGAGAGAACCCTGAGCCCAGACAAGCTCTAGAGGTTGGATCAGGGTTAGCTAAATCTTGCTGGACTAAAGAGTACGCGACTTCAGCGGTCGACAAGGGCATGGACATGCCGGAGTGCCCTGTCTCATCCATCATGGCTGATGGGGAAGGAAGAATCCACAGATCCTCAAAGTAAGTCGTGCAGAATGACAAAACTTGAAAAATCTCAACCTTATGGTGATTCGATATAAACTTGACATCGTCATGAGGAGGTGGGTAATCGAAGGTACCCATCAAGGATGGGCACAAACCAACTCCTACGTTATCGACACCGGGTTGAGGATTATCAATCATGGGAACCGTAGATGCCCCCAAAGATGGGTCTGGTCTAGAGAAGGACAATTGATCGATGGTCACTATCCGACCTTCATGTGGAAACAACAAGACTCGGAAAACGGTAAGAGCCACAACTTGCATAGCGTAAGTCCAACTCCGACCTAACAAGAGGTTATAGTCGAGGGGGGCATCGACTACCTCTACTTCGATGCACACAGTCTTCCCTCCTAACTGCACAAGGAAAGAAGGGATGATGCCATGTGGTCGAAAAGAATGACCGTCAAACGCAGTGAGGAGAGTAGGTGACAGAGACAAAGTGGGCTGGCCAATAGCCTTCTAACATGCTAATGACATAACGCATGTCGAGGCACCCTCGTTGACCACTATGCAGAAGATATTGTGTGTAAAAGTTTTCGTGGGATGAGCCACTACTATCTGAAACGCTACGTGGTAAGGCATACGAGGTTTTAAGTCAGTTGTATCTAACATGATGGTACCTGGGTTACAAGTCTCAGTAGAGCCTAAAGCAGTCAACAAGGCTTTCCTCTGAGCATTGTAGCTTTGGAGGACTTCCAAAGAAGACATCGCACAAGGGGTTTGTGATAAATCCTCCACCACAGAGTAATTCTGGGCAGCCCATGTGTTTGGGTTGTGAGAAGCTTTCTTAAATGCACCTTTTGTAATGCATGTCATCGTTTCGCCCAACATCTTCTCGATCTGTAGAGGAAGAGATGGGATCTCAGCTTCTTTACCCTTCTCAGAGGTGCTTGGTTTACTATAGTCGTGTGCTCTAGTCATTATTAAAGCATCACCCCTAACCATATATACGTTTGTGGATGAGGAATTGTTTGGAGGAGGGCAGGTTTCTTGGCTGCCCCCTTCGGCACTTGTAGAGGCTTGAGTTAAATTTTGCCCATGCTGAAAGGGATTAGTCAACACGGCTTGTTGTTGCTGTGTGACAAAATTTTGGGCTTCTGCAAGTTGAGGACAAAGATGGGTCGGGTGGTCTTCCGTACACAAGTTGCACGGATACCTCGCCTTCCGTTTTTCCATGGTGCCTTCGCCAATATTATCAGTTGTTTTTTCGCCCCCTTACCCTTCTTTCGTTGTTTTTTCTTCCCTTCAGGCTGCTGGGTGGCCTTTGGGTTAGTCGACTGCACGGAGTGTACTTCCGACGTTTGGGTAGGAGGAGCAGCCAAAGCAGTAGTTTGGCCAGCCGTTGGGTGTTGGATAGATAACTGCTGCAATTGCTTTGTCAATTGCTTAGAAGGCTTGGTTTGTGCTAAACCAACGATATCGTCGGCATGTGGTCCAACTCTCTATCTAGTTTTATCCAGTATCGATCTTGGTGCATCTGGCAGGATGTTGTATAATAAACCAGACTGAGAATAGATGAGCTCAAACTGTTGAGCCCTCATGATGGCATCTTCTTCGGAGAAAACTCCAGAAGTTGTGACGTCTTTGGATAATTTTGGGACCAGAGACTTAAGGAACCACTCAAGCAGGAATGCTGGTGGGATTGGTACTTTGATTAGACTCTTCCGACATCTCCACTCTCGGATATGATCTGAGATATGGTCCGCTGTTGTCTGTTCGAAATTGGCAAGCATCTCTGTGCCAACATCGTATCTCACAGGTAACTGGAAATGGTTAAGGAAGGCCATCACCAGTTCGCCAAAAGAAGAGTATCTTGAGCGATTGAGCTCGATGTACCATTTTGCGGCACTCCCGATAAGAGTGTGTTGAAACAATTGCAACTGGATGGAGTCATCTTTCAATGAGTTAGATGAACACCAAAGATGGAAGGTAGTCACGTTATCACCTGGATCTTCATGAGGCTTGGCCTCGAACTTTGGAATGTCCGAAGGTAACTTCATTGGCATAGGAGGCCAATGTGGATCGTGACAAATAGGATCATTTAACAACCTTGTCAGATATGGAAAGTGTAACGTCGCCAGGAATGGTAGTTTGGGTTGCTGCTGATAGCCTGGGAAAAAGAGTCCTGGGGTTTGATTGGCACCAGGTTGCCAGGAAAATTTTGGCTGTTGGCTCGGATTTTGGTAGAAACCATGGCCCTGAACAGCGTAAGGATTTTTCATCTGTGGAGACATCATTGGCTGATTCCCCATAAAGGACATAGGATGTTGGGCATTCATCGTGTTTGAAGGACTTTGGGAAGGATTACCCCATGCCGGTCCTGATGGGAGAGGCATAGAAGTCTGTCCAGGGTTCCATTGACTGTGGAAAGAATTACCCCAGAATGACATTCCAGAAGAGGGAATGCATCCTTGTCCCGAGTTCCAAGGTCCTGCTATATGTGCCCCCAGCGTAGGAAAAGTACCCTGCGCCGGAGTAGACTGTCCAAAAATGGGAGTGCCCCTAGACGGGAAAGCGGTGGATGTGAAAGTGTTGTTACCAAATGTCCCATTCCAAACAAACGGTGATGAACCTACCGACATAGTGTGCACAGGTGTTCCTTGACTCCTGGCTCCAAATAAACTAGTGTGTGCAGGCTGCCCGACGGACTGCTGATGCATACCACCAAGCGAAGGGGATGAAGGAGAGATATGACCTCCAGCGTAAGGAAAAACATTAAAAGGGACGGAAGTGCCCCCAAGTTGACCTTACAGAGGAGCGTTAAAGCTCCCTTCCCCCAGACCCAAAGTATGTAAAGTGGAGTGAGTGAGTGCAGGACTTGTACCTGAACTAGGCATACCGTATGAAAACGGAGAGCCTGTCGCACTAGGTGTGAAGGGAGTTGTGGCCGCCGTGGTAGATGGGTTTGGTCCACTGTGTGACGTAGTTGCGGCCGAGACCATGGTGGCCCGGACTGACGACGGCAAGTTAGGAGATGCTTCTCCTGTGGTAGAAACGGTGGTGGGAATGGAAGAATTACCAGAGGAAGTAACAACGTTTGTTTCCATAGATGTGTGAGGCACTGATAGGCGTTCGTAAAATTGAATTGGTACAATAACTTGTGGCCAAGTATCAGTGGTTGGGGTTTCAACCGAACCAAGATTGGCGGTTGATTCCTCCAGGAGTTGTTCGGGCACAATGGTTTGTAACCTGGTCGCTTCGAAAGACCCTTGTTGGTCTAGCTTCTGCCTCAATGGTGGCGGGGGTGGCTCCAGTGTAACCGATGGTAGGCCTAGAATCTTTCGTGACCGGTGGAGCTCGGGATCCTCCACTATGTGAGAAGATCCAAGACACGCTAAGGTATTCTACATGTTCAAACAGTAACACACACTAAAAAAAATAATCCCCTAAGAGATAAGACAAGCAAACACTAAAATAGTAGGAAGAACAGTTACAACAACCAACACTAGAGCAACTTACCGGTGCAAGTGCAACTCGAACATGGAAGCACCCTCCGGGTATACTCTGCAAAGCGTGGCCCGATGTCTATCCTAGGTACCACGGTATACCCCCATAGTCACCCGTGTATGTCCCTAAAAAGATTGGCAACTAGTTTGCCAGCACGCAAATAGTCACCAGGCGGGTACAGTCGAAAGTCGAGTAGACCACAATGAGCAGGGTATCAAGCCCGAAACCTGTAAAGGGTATCGAGAGAAAATGGTTCAGAATACAACTAAGGACCTCGAATGGATTCGAGACCCATGAAGCCCCGTGGCAAATGAAAACGACGGAATCCCAAAACAAATCCTCGATATGTGTTCTCCACTACGCTTGGTCCGGCTTTGGAGGGGTTATCTCCGCTACCTTTCCGCACGTGACCTCGTGTTTATCCCCTGTGTTAGAGGGGGGTCCCGGATAACTTCCATGAAACTGGACTTCTACACTCCCTATCACAGACTCTAGTGTTTGGTTTTGAGTGGCCTTGGAGAGTTTCCTCTCCAACCTAATCCAAGGCCCTAGTCCTGAACTAGTGTATGAACCCTACAAACAAAAAGTCTAATAGATTTTAAATTAGCATTCCTTTTATGGGATTTCTTATGTCATGGGGTATGAAGGTGAAACTGATGATGTGTAAAGACTCAAAGAAAAAACGAATGAAAAAAGCTGGAAACAAAAGACTTTTACTAAATGCAAAAATCAACAACTTTTCACAAAGAAAGACTTCTTTTTCTTTTCAATTTTTCTAAGATTTCATGCAACAAACATAAAGGAATTTCGCTCAATCTACGAGCTACTTATTCTCTAAATGCACTGCAAAAACTTATGAACAAAAAGACTTCTTCCTAGCTATTGATGCAGAAACACAATCTTCAAACAAAGAAAAAAGTGAAAAGATTTTTTTTTCTTTTTATTTATTTATTTACGTGCTAATCAAGCAACAAAGGGAAAATACCGACAAGCCTAAAACCAAGAAAAAAAACAAAATTCTGGCTTAAAGCGCAGATCACAAAGAATTAGAGAAAAGACACCCAATGGCAATCAAGAAAGCAAAGACTCTTACGCTTGTCTAAAAACCATAAAACATTTTTTTTTTCTTTTTATCTTTTCTATCAACTAGCAACTAAGAAAAACCAGGCTAAGGGTAAGAGGCCCTAACCTATTGACTATTCAACCCTAGACTCAAACACCTAAGAGGAACACTTCTCACCAAAGGAGGGGATGACTGCCCCACCCTGATTGAAAAGAAGCCTGTCAAGCACGCTACTGTCACTGAAACAACACACGTGCAAACGCGTGCTGAGCTAAAACATGACATGTGTACATGTGGTCTGACCTTGTACAGGCTGCGTGTATGTATAAATTCTAAGACAAAAAATAAAAACAGGCAGCCCAGACCCAGAAGAGGCCTTTGGTATTGACAACCAGGGTCCCTTGAAGGCTTGGATGCTTCTTCTAACAGAAAAGAAAAATAATTGCAAGGAATAACAAAACACAAAAAGACAAATTGAGATAGGACTATGAACCAGCAAGACTCAGACAGGATCCAGAAAACCCCCTGAGAATGTATAATTCTGACAGGGAAGAGGAGGACTACCTCTCAAGTTCTCTGAACTCCTACACGCTACTGAAACCTCTACAGCTAGCATTCACACGCGGGCTGTAAAAGGTTAGGGCGTGGGTACATGCGTGCAGGCCTTCTATAGGCCGCGTGTACCTCTGTGTGTCCCAAAAATTGTCGTCAAGCAACAGTCAGGGAAAACTGGTATAAAGAACCAGGCTCCCTGCTAGCTCAGGCCTTACAAAAAAAGACAGACAAAGAAACAGAAAATCTAATCTCTTAAACTACCCAAAAACTCAACTAAATCCGGAAACCCTAAAGAGTATCTTCCCCAGTATGGTTGCCAACTCTGTTGTTGGGAAAAATACCCTACGGACTAACAAACTAGGGTTAGACTTGCATGCAGATTTTGACCGTAAAGAAATGAATTTTTAACCTACCACCCAAAACTTAAACCCCTCTTTCAAGATACATACATGGAAAGGAACCACTAACCTTGTTACTGATGTTTGGTGTAGATCCTCCGTTGCACTCTTGACCGCTTGCTTGTGCTGCTCCTTCCAAAGATAATCTGCAATCAAGACAAACAACTATGCATGCATGCTACTTTTCTACTTGAGGGTTAGAAATTAAGCATAAATTAAACAAACCATAGATAACTCATGCATGGGACGGGAAAAGTATTCTTTTATTATTTGAACAATGAATCAACTTACAATCAAATTCGAGATCGGCCACTGCTCCTTGATCCTGATCCTGGGCTCCTCCTCTTCTGTCCTCCAACTGCTTTGCGTTAATTCTCATTTGTCTTGAGGAAAGGCTAAAGGGTTGGGACAATGGATTCGGCAAATGGGCAGAGTTTCTTCGCTATAATTTTCCTCCTCCAAATGGTACCCCTACCCCTTCTTTTATAGGCTAGAGGGAGATAGGGTTTTGGACGAACTCTCGGCCATGCATGGCCAGGAGTTTCAGTTAACTGACCCATAGCTTTTTGTCCCGTCGGCAACTTTCCTATTTTTGTGTTTTATTAGGTACATGCAGGCTGTAGTGGGCCTACCAGCGTGCACACGCGTGCAGTAATGGGTTAGGGCACGTGGGCCTTGACTCAAGAGGATTTTCAAGAGTTTGTTCAGCATAGTTTTGGCAAGGAAAGGATATGAGTTGGCCTGATGCCAGGTAAGCATGTGTGGTACAATTTAGGGTTATAACAATTACTGAGAGGGGGGGTGAATCAGTAATAACGTAATTATAATCCTTTTTTTTCAAATGTTATATCAATGTAGAATTATTATCCAATAACGAGCCGTAATAAATAAACAATCACAGACATACACAGTACACCAGTGTTTTACGTGGAAACCCAAATCGGGAGAAAACCACAGAATGATTTTTCTTATATGTCTTGAAGAATTACATTCATTGGAAGCATCAACTTCCTTTTTTTTCCAGCTGCAACTAGAAGGAGGCTCCAACCCCTTAGTTTCTCAGGCTACAACTTGAGGGAAGCTCCAACTCCACAAATCTCTGGCTACAACCCCCAATGTTCTCCGGCTACAACCACCTGTCCTTGCCTCATCCTGCCACCCTGAAGTAGAAGTAGAATGATGGAACCACTGTCACACTAGCACTGTGAGATATACTGCTATAAACCTGTACCAATAAATCAGAACCATGCATCAACCATGCATCAATCTGTACCATAAACAAGTGGATCAACCATGCACCAACCTGTAATCAACCTGTACCATAAACAAGTGCATCCAACCATGTGACAAGTATGTACCAATCATGTGTCAACTACTTATCAACTGTGACTCATCAATATGTACCAACATCATCAACTATACATCTCATGTATGTGCACCAACTCATCAACTACTTGTCTCAACCATGTACTCAACATGTACCTCAACCAAAATCCGTCATCAATTTCATCATCCAAATCTGATTTATAGCTCTGTAATAGACCTGGTGTATATTATTACATTCCTGCAAACCTTCCTTAACTTTAAAAACAAGAGACTATCATTTTCATCAAACTTTTCTTTAGTCTCACATGCCTAGTTTTGGATTAGTCAACAACCCTAACTTGAAATAATCATAACTTTGAACTTGTAATGTATAAAGATATGAAACTGATAAAAAATGTTCTTTAGTGTGTTTTGTGCAATTCCTCCAAGTGGAACTACTTGGAACCTCTCATAAAAGGCGTTATAGCAAAAATGGCATACCTTGTTGAATTCTGTCTTATTCTAGAGAGCGACCTTGTAGAGGTTTCCTTGCACAAAATGTTTGATGAAATGATCTGAAACTGTTACAAAGAATACTACAGACTATACCCTAACCAACACAATTAGTATCACTAAATTTTGATCTGTTATGAAGAAGTTATGACATTTTTACCAGAAACACCTGATTTTGACTAGTTTCAGGACTGGCCACAAACCCTAGTTTCCATAGAGTGTAACTCCAAACATACAACGACCCACGAGCTGAATTTTTAACAACAGATACTTGGATATGTTTTCTCACTTTCATAGAAATTTTAGGATCTGAATCATTATAGAAATTTTTTTATAGTGAAAATGGTGAGATGACCTGAAAATAACAGACCTTAGAAAGCACTATCAAAAGAATTTATCCTTCCTTGCATTTCGGCCTTCTTTTCTTCACTTTCCTCAGAATTTCGGCTTAGATATCATTTGTATACATCAGAAACCTATAGATATTCAATATTCTCAAGTGTGTTTCAAATGAGAGAGCCTTGCCTCTTATTTATACTCTCCAAGTAGCTTCCTTAAAAACATCTTCTAGGTCACTTGGCCCCACTTTCCTTATTTTAGGGTTGGGTCCA
>ML788190.1:344074-356984 GCA_009831015.1 Picea engelmannii | reverse complement strand
TTTTTGATGTATCACCCCTTCTGAATTTAGATCTTTTGTCATTTTCTTGTTGATCTTCAATTTCTTTTTGATTGTTGATTCCACTTCTTAAGGCATTTTCATAGCTTCTAGAATTTCCCTCATCTTTCTTGTCCTCTTTATCTATGTTTTCTATCTCTGAATTGTTATCATATCCAAGTAATGTCTTATCGGTAGGTGATCTTTGATTGCAAAGAATTTCATCTAGTTATTCAGGACTTATTCCAAAATTTTCCAACTTTTCAATTGCCAACATTAGCTCTTTTATTGTGTGAGAAAATTCTGCTTTTAATTTCTCATAATATTCTAATTGTTCCTTTAAGATATTAATTGTCTTTTCAAGCTCGTGATTCTCTTCTTCACAACTTGCCAATTCGTTTCTTAGTTCTCTATTTTCATTCCTGAGCTTAGCATTTTCTTCTTTAGCATAATTAAATTTTTCAAGATTATCATCATCTTCTTGTTCACTTTATGTGATGTCCTTGGCTCCCCAGATAGAGTCAAGGCTTGCTCCTTCAGTTTCTTCATCATAATCTTCATGGTCATTGTCTTGATTTTCTTGAGTTATGAAGAGAACTTCCATTATATCCGTTTCTTCTCCATCACTTTCATCTGAAGAACTGTTGTCCTCCTTGGAGTAGAGACCTTTTGTCTTGTGGAATCTTTTCTTTTCTTCAAAAGGAAATTTCTTATCATAGTGTCCTACTTTGCCACAATTGAAGCATTTAAAAGTTAACTTATTGTTGTATTTGTTGGTTCCCCTCTTGAGATTTCTTACAAAATGTGCTTCTTCTTCATCTGAATCATAGTCCGATTTTTCTTCTACCTTATGTTCCTTGTCCTTTGTTTTCTTCATAGCTTTAAATGATGCTTATTTGTTTGATTGTTCATTTTTTGTACCTATTCTCATTTCATATGCTATGAGGGACCCATGTAGTTCATCCAATGTAATCTTAGTCAAGTCCCTAATCTCTTCAATGGTAGAGACCTTAGAATCATATCTCACAGGAAGTGATCCCAACACTTTTTGTACAACCAAGGATTCATTGAGTTCTTCTCCTAGTCCTCTTTTGGCCCTTGACCAAGTTTTGAAGATCCTTGGTCACTTGTGACCCCTTTTTCGGACTTCGACAGGCTGTCAAAGGTAGAGTGCAATTCGAAATGGAGATTGTGGGATCTTGGCCCCTTGTTTAGGGATTTTTGGGTTTTGGGCTCATGTAATGGGTATGGGGATGTTGGCCCATGGGTTTACCCATGTTTAGGCCCTTTTTGTAATGTATAAATAGATTCCTAGGCGATGTAAGAAGTAGCTACTAGACCTAGAAGAGACGATTGGCGTTGTGCTAAGTGCAAGTGATAGTTGTAAATGCTTTGTGCATGCTATGTTGAACACTTGCAGGGCTAAGTGCAAGTGGATGTAAGAATCTTGTGTAGATTGTAAGAGGGCTTTGTACTGTAACCTAGATCAGGGAAGGAGGATCTGGTGAAGTGCACATAGATCTCCTGTCTTATGTGGAGTAGGATCTTGTGGCTCTATGCATGTAGATGATTGACAAAAGATAATAAATAGAATAAGAGTTGGTGGACATAGCCCCAGGCTGGGGGTGAACCACGTATATCATGTGTTATGGTTGCTTTGTGCTTTATGGTTGCTACATTATTCATGAGATTTATGCTTAGTGTAATAGTATATGCTTAGATGAATCTAATATGATAGCTTAGTACTGAGTAATATGAATGAATGCTAGATATGACCTATTTTGATGTGCATAGTACTTGAATATATTAGATTTGGGTGAATACTGCGTTGCTTTGTAATTAGGGTTTATTTGCGCTATAAACAAAGGCTAAATACTAATGAACGATAACTTCTAAGTGCTCTGTTAAGGTGTTGGAATCACAGATTGGTGTCCAAGCTAGGTTGCAGACATCTGAGTCCTACAACCCCCCCTGCCTCTACCTCAGGTGAGACTTCATCTTCTTTGCAGGTGTTGCCGAGAGGGCCAGTAGTTAGAGTTTTTTTGGTGCATTGTTGAAGCATTGAACACTGGGTCTGTCCCTGTGCAAACAAATGGTTCTATTTCTGGGACCTGAAACTGTGATTATTGGGAACTGAGTAAAAAAGGAAGCTATGTGAGTAGATCTATTTCCCTAGTGCACAATACTCTACTTGAATTGTGAAGCTCTGTACTAAGAGAGGAGGCAGATATGAAGAAAAGAGGTAAGATCTTAAATCTTTGTGCTCTGATAAAGGTAAGAACAATGAATTTTTTTTATTCAAGAGATAAGATCTGAAAGCTTTGTGCTCTATTAAAGGTAAGATAAGTGGAAATTTTTGTTTCGAAAGTATGGATCTAGGTATGTTTGATAATTTTTGTCCTAGTTTGAAAATTAGGGAACAACTAGACGAAAGAAGATTTGATATGAGTAGATATGATAGAAATAATGAAAGACATGTTATTCCTATGCATAGAAAGAATGTTTGGACTAACAAATGGATGCAAGATCCTAGGAAGAATTTTTTGTAGGTTAGCTACTATGATCCTAGTGCCCAGTACAAGAAAGGCTGGGGATCATTTAAGAGAAAGAGAGGATTAACTCTTTGTTATAGTTGCAGAAGAATGGGACATCTTGCTAAGGAATGCCCTGGTAGAAGACCTAGTTGTCTTTATTGTAAACCTATGGACCATGAAGTTCTGGATTGCCCTAGAATGATTGATAAGGTTGAAAGAATGAATATGAGACAAGAAAACCCTAAGGAAGGCCAAGTAATTGAGAACATGGCAGAACCCTAGAAAGAATCAGAGACCATATTACTACAAATGAAAGAAACCCTGAATGATCACAGAGATATCAACTTATCAGAGATCTTCAAAGAAAAAGAGTGCATAGAAACAAGAATAGGAGACTTCGACATTGACTGTGTTCTGGATGAGGAAACACAAGTGAATATCATGAAAAAAAGAACCTGGGAAATTTTGGGAAAGCCTGCTATGATTCCTTCATTGGGAGGAATATAATTATTTAGAGGAAAGATGATAACCCTATGTGGAAGACTTACCTAGACATCTATGAGTGCTCAAGGAACTTTAACAAAGGAATAATTTGAGGTTGTTAAATTTATTGAGAACATCACCCCATTTGCTATGTTACTAGGAAAAACCTGGATTGAGAAAGATCAGACCCGAAGAAAAGAAGAAGAAGCTCTAGAAAAGAAAAAGAAAGAACTAAGAGACTTCATGACTAGGAGAATAGCACACTTACTGAAAAAACAAGAAAACCAGTCGAAGCTACTCTGGACCAAAAATATGGATGTCAAAGTTGAAAGAACAAAGGAATACTTGAAACACCTGTCTGTACAGGAGAGTAGAGAACCTACCCTAGACAAAGAAGAAGTATTTCCCTTCAAAGACCATCAACGTCACAAAGTTATTATGCCAAGAGGAGATAATAATCAGAATGGAAAGAGGAATATCGAGAAACAGATCACATGGAAGAAGGCTAGAAAGCACAGCAAGAAGAAAGCAAAGTTGGAGAAATTATAGGAAGTTCCAGAGAATATTTCGCACAAGGAAGGTCTCCAGAGTTTGAACTTCGTCGGCATATTAGAGAAACTCAGATTGGCACTTTGCCATGGCGGAGCAATATAACCGTTAGAGGCATTATGACCATTAGATTGACGCTCCTGAATAGTTAGAAAAAAAATTATGACCATAAATCTTGCCATCAGACTGTTGGGACCGCGCCATAATGGACAAAACTGCATTTATGAAGGCTTCTTGCCCATTGGAGGGATCCTTTACATCACTGTCTACTTATTCCATCGACTGTTTCACTGAGAACACTTTTACGAATTGTATCTGAGCCAACAAGAGAACTCTTTGTTACTGTGCTGTGTTTACTGAGACTTCACAACCTGTTCTATTACATTGAGAGTTTTTTCATCGACCCAAGTTATCCGATCTCAAGCATGCATGTCGGATGAACTCAGTGCAGTAGAAAAGTCCATAGAAGAAATCCTAATCGATCTAATGGCCGAAAAAGTAATGTCTGTAGGGAGTCAAGCTTCATCGATGAGAGGAGTGAAAGCATCCTCGTCGACTGCTCGCGGATTTGGACCATCCCGAGCTACGATTGAGAAACACACCAAGCATCGCGATGACTTGGCGAAGGTGAAGCTAATCCCATCAATCCTTCCTGACTACATCCCGCCTCTGGCCAATGTGGTGAGTCATGATAGTGTCCCAAGGGACTTCGATTACACTCTAATTACTGCGTACCTCCCGAAGGGGACACGTGTAGTTAAACCACAGGTGGATAAGATCATGACATTAAAGATCAACGACTTCAACCTAGGGGATCACAAGAACTACAACATGCTTTCCCCTCACAGGTATTCGACTAGGACGAAGGGGAAGAAGTCGAGGATAATCCCCCAACCATGGACTATGGACCTCACACAGTCCACTATTCTGAACGTAATGAAGATACCCCATTTTGGAAGGCACCAGGAGGTTAACGCCTGCGTTAAGCTCCTATTGTCATTCTTCCATGGAAGCTATCTGTGGATAGACAGACGCATCATGATCGACCCAACGTTGATCCATCGGATCACCGGATTGAGCATGCAGGGACTGGGCCCACAAGACTTTTACCCAGGAAAGGCTGCAGACCGTGCCCTGGTGCAGAAGATTAAAGATACCTACGTCAATGTGGAGAAGGGGAAGCAAGGCTACAAGGTAGACTCCATCCAGAATGGTGTAGTGCGCCTCTCTTGCCAGTTGATTGTTGGTAAGTTAGTAAGAAAGAACAGACCCACACAGGTCATGGGGTTTGTTGTTGTCCTCACAGGAAAATGCGTGGAGGGGATACAAACGAATTGGGCTAGCTACTTAGTTAACCAGTTAGAAAAAGACTGTCGCGAAGCTTAGGATCAGGGCTATGAGTTCCATTTTAGTTGGATGCTGATCCTCATCATGTTCATTGCTTGGGAGATGCCGGAAGGTGCGGCCTTCCCTAAAATAGAGCCATTCGAACCCTTCGCTTTGGTATTTGAGAAACATGGGAAAACAATGGTAGTCAAACGCGGTGTTACACACCTACTACCCGCAGTTAAAGAGGGCTATTGAGGCTATCCCTCGTATGACCCCGTACACCCTTAACAGTTCCACGCAGACAAACATTTTATCTATATCACTGTGTGCGGAGATGAACAAAAAGAAGTACTACAAATTTATTACAAGCTCACACAGGAGGACCTAGAAGAAATAAATAAGGAATGGCCTGCAGAGCTCCTTATCCCTGTTGAGCCTGCATAACTATCTAAACCCAAACTAATCGGAAGCCTAGTGGTCACTCGCGAAGAGTATGATACACCTGGGACTAGCAAAAGGAAGAAGACATAAGAGGTACATAAGATGAACAACACATCATAAGAGACTACTTCAGAATCACCTAGTTGAGGAGGTGATGACGAAGTAGACAAAGAAGAGAACAATGGAGAAGAAGACAAGCAGAAGCAAGGCAAAGTAACACCGCCTAAGGATCCCATTGATGAAGCTGAGACATCTAAGAAAAGAAAGGTTTCCCCCATGAAACCGTCATCATGAAAGAAGTCAAAAGCTAGTAAGACCAAGCTGCAGACTATGCTCATGCTCGATGACTTCGAATTCATTATCGTAGCAGCTGTATCAGACGCCTCAGAAGACATTTTGCAGAAAAACAAAGCCAAGAAAGAGACCATGTATGAAAGGATTGAAGTAGAAGTGTGAGGGGTACAACATGCCCTTCACTCCATCTGTGCAGTGTCCACTACACCCCCACCATCAGAAGAAAAAAATTTGGGAGATGAGCCTACCCAACTCCGCATACTAGTCTATGCGACCGAAGTTCACCTTCACCATGTCCAAGAAGAAAAAGAACAGGCCATAGAGGCCCTGAAGCAAGTACAAGAGGAAGTCATAGAGAAATGCTGGGTTGCATAGTAGGAAAACGATGACCTCCAAACAAATTTCAAAGAGGAGAGAGTGCAGATTCAACAAGAGAAAGAACAACTACTTATAGAGAAGATAAGAGTCAAAGAAGCAGTCAACAAAGCACTTTGCTCTGTGACGGTCTTAGAGAAAAAGGAGGAAGACCCAGTGTAGCATCAAGTAGTGAAGCTTGCTGAAGCCATCCAATAGCTTCAATAGAGAATAGTAGATCTAGAGCTACAAATAGTACCAAGCACTCCATAGGACGTGGGAGAGAAAAGAGAAGAAACTGCCCGGAGAAGAATGTAAAAATCTTAGCAGTAGAAGTACACAGACTTATGAGCACCTTACAGAGGACCCTGAACTGAAGACACTAGAGTCACAGTTCCAAGAAAAAAGAAACAAGTAGCAATAGTACAAGCGCAGTTGAAGCTCCTGTCAGCAGTTGAGAGAATGAAAAGATCCCAGGAATAGCGCATTGCTCAACAATAGGTCCATACCATACAGAGAAAAGTCATGGAAGTGACTCAGAGGCTCCAACCAGTCTAGGACAAAGCTTGTCAACTGTTTGAGGAGATTGAAGGACGAGGAGAAGAGCTGGAACAAGTAGTCATTGCAGTCGAACAATGCTTGGAAGGACCTGTGAACAAGGCAGTTATTCAAGAATTCAATGAGCATGAGGCCTTGGTGAAGCAGCAGGTCGAAGCAGCTCGAGCTAAGCTTGAGGCTTTTGAGGTAGAGCTACCCATATCAGAGTGATTTTGGATGAGTCACATGTGAGTGTTGGGGGGCTGTTGGCCCTTGACCAAGTTTTGAAGATCCTTGGTCACTTGTGACCCCTTTTTTGGACTTCGATAGGCTGTCGAAGGTGGAGCGCAAGTCGAAACAAAGATCGTGGGATCTCGGCTCCTTGTTTAGGTATTTTTGGGTTTTGGCCTCATGTAATGGGTATGGGGATGTCATCCCATGGGTTTACCCATGTTTAGGCCCTTTTTGTAATGTATAAATAAATGCCTATGCAATGTAAGAAGTAGCTACTAGACCTAGAAGAGACAAGTGGTGTTGTGTTGAGTGCATGTGATAGTTGTAAATTCTTTGTGCATGATGTGTTGAACACTTGCAGGGCTAAGTGAAAGTGGATGTAAGAAGTTTATGTAGATTGTAAGAGGGATTTGTGCTATAACCTAGCTCAGGGAAGGAGGATCTGGCAAAGTGTGCGCAGATCTCCTGTCCTATGCAGAGTAGGATCTTATGGCTCTATGCATGTAGATGATTGACGAAAGACAACAAAGAGAAGAAGAGTTGGTGGACGTAGCCCTAGGCTGGGGGTGAACCACATATATCTTGTGTTATGGTTGCTTTGTGCTTTATGGTTGCTACATTATTCATGAGATTTATGCTTAGTGTAATAGTATATTCTTAGATGAATCTGATATGATAGCTTAGTACTAGGTAATATGAATGAATGATAGATCTGGCCTAATTTGATGTGCTTAGTATTTGAATATATTATATCTGGGTGAATACTGCACTGCTCTGTAATTAAGGTTTATCTGCGTTGTAAACAAAGGCTAAATACTAATGAATGATAACTACTAAGTGATCTGTTAAGGTGTTGTAATCACAGATCGATGTCCCAGTTAGGTTGCAGACATCTAAGTCCTACAACCCCCCCTGCCTCTACCTCGGGTGAGACTTCATCTTCTTTGCAGGTTTTGCCGAAAGGGTCGGTAGTTAGGGTTTTGTTGGTGCATTGTTGAAGCGTTGAACCCTAGGTCTGTCCCTATGCCAACATCCTCTGATAGTTGTTGGTGCAATTATATGTTCAATATATTGCAATCATTTAATATGTCAATCCAGTTTCATAATCAATAGAGTTGATGCACTATATGTGCCGATAACAGATAAGTTCCTATGTCTGATGCATATGGCCTACATAAGAAAACACTCTAAAACCAATACTTTGTTTTCACACTTTTCAAGTAACACTCTCCACACAGTTCAAAAATTAAAAAGAAAAACTCATAAACAAGCATATGATCTAAAGATATTGCTTAGGTGATGAATCTGTTCATTAGAGGCTCATGAAAGGGAAATATGAACTTTGACTTTGTTTCCTGTAGCAACTAAACTAACAACAATTAACACTCTGCATATTCTTAAAATAAAACTCAATCACTCCTAGAAGAAATACCAGGTGAAGTAAGACACTCCATTATAGGTGCATGTAGGGTGAGAGATGGAGGTCTTGATTGTGTCTGTGTTTGCAATATGTATCCTAATAAATTCTGGAAGAAACTCTAGGTGTGGTGAAATACTCCATTAAAGGCTCATGTAGGGTGAAAAATGGAGATTCGACTTGTCCCTAGATTTGGAAAATAGAACAAACACTAAAGCATTTAGTCTAACAAATGATTGTCTTCATACACACACACAAAGATAACAAGTAATTACTCAGAAATAGTTGCACTCATAATTATCACATTGCACACAAAAATCTCACTCACCTAGAATTACCACACATCTATATTGCATGCTATCAAGTGTATCACTGAAACATAATAGGAATAAAGTTAGATGCTATAATCAAACACATAATTATTCTATCCACATACAGAAAACCAGAATTATATTCACAAATAAATACAAGGAAGCTTACCTTGGTTGGGTCAGTGGGCCCTTGCCATACTAATAAGGTATCTTTTAAAAGAAACTTACATAAGAGAAGATTTGAACACACACATAGAATCCATGAGCTGCAATTTATATCATTACTTCAGAAAAAAAAAGGTACAATCAACAGTCTTTAAGAATCAATCTTACAACATAACAATGATTAATTATATCTATGTGTTTCTATCATCTACAAGGCTCTCTATTTTAAAGAGAAACAATTGTTAGAATCAAAGTTTGGAGATAACATCAAATTCCTACAAAAATATTACAATTGGTTGATGTATTGTTTTTCAAGGGAACGATTTCATCCTCATGACATGAAGTGCATGAGTGATGAAATGTATCGTGGTCTTCAAAAAACAGAGAATGTTCAAACCAACAAATTCCTTGGAACCATTGAGAGAAAACTTGTTCAAACACTCAAGCCTGCAAATGCGGAACGGGTACCGAACCCGCATAGCTGGAACAAAAGACCGGCACCGGACGTGCACAGCTGGAACAAAATACTGGTACCAGATGCACACAATCAAATATAGGTACTAGACAAACAGAAGAATAGGTACTGGATGAGCGCATAAATAGGTACCGGGCGAACACATCATTGGTATCGAACGTGTGCAGAGATAGGTACCAGATGCATTGAGTATCGAATGAACGTCGAAACAGGGACCAGATGAATAGGAGTTGTGTCATAAGGTTTTCTTTGATCATTCAAAGTAAATAGAGATAATTTAACATCAATTATTCAATTCCAATCACTAAGAAATCTCATAAATCATGATTAAACATAAGTTACCTCATATGTACACGAGAATGGCTAAAGGACATGTCTATTGAGGAAAATAGGAAAATAGTGCATATGTCTAAGGAAAAATTGGTCGAGATATGGGAAAAGATAAGGAAATTGGAGGTATCAAAAAGGAGACCCAACAATAGCATTGAAAACTTCATCTACTCTAAGTAAATAGGTTGCAATATCTTCATTTTCATCCATTTTCAAATTTTCAAACATATTTTGACCTGCTTGACTTTAGGATCACCTTCATACATATTTTTAAGTTTGTCCCATACATGTTTAGTTGTGTTGCAAATCATCACCTTTCTAGCAATAGTTGGTGTCAATCCACCTAGAATAACATGTATGGCCTTTTCATTGTAGCTCATTGATTTCTTCTCATATGGATCGGTGGGAGTAGTTTTTGGAACTTTATAGCCATTGACAATTGAGAGCCAAATATTGTTACACATTATTTTCGTCATCCCTATGATCGTTAATGATGTAAACCTATCTGTTGCCTTCAGAGGGGTCAGTGGCCTGAGTTCCTAAAGAGAGATGGGAGAAGAACTTTTCCTGAGAAAATAAGTTGCATTTTCCTATATAAAAACCTTATAAAAAAGGAAGTTCGCAGGTTGTTATATAGGCAGGGTGCGAGAATGACCCATTCTCGCAGGTTGCACTATATCTAGGGTGCGAGATGTTCACAGGTTGCTCTATAGCTAGGGTGCGAGAATGCCTACACATGGGAAAAATGAGCATTTTCTCGAATCTTCTAGAAGGAGAAACTTCTAAGGTGAGGTGGCATCTAAATGGTTTGGATCTTACTTGCTTTCATGATTTAGTGGGATCATCCTAACCTCCTCACCTTATCCTCTTCAACTTATAAAAGGAGAGGAGTTCTCATGGAGAAAGTTAGCTTTGTTGGTTCTTGAGCTTGTTAGCTTTGATTGGCTTGAAATTATTAGCTTGGTTGGAGTGGCTTTGAGATTTGCCTTTGTCAAGATAGATTGTGAATATCATCAGATCTATGCTCTCAGAATTCTTGGAGTGAAAGTGTGTGGGGAATGAAGGACAGTTGGAAGGGACCTTACGACATCAAGACCATGGTTGTAATCTCTCTTTCACATTTAATATGATACAATAATATGATTCTTTCCTATAAAGCTTGTTGTGTTTTATTGTATGATTCCTTGATCACATACATAGGTTTATATTGAGTTTATGCTATTACTATCACTTTGGTTGGTTGCGTTCTTTTGCAGGATCATCGTTATATGAGCATTGGAACGGAGCTAGGACGGCGATGGCGAGAGGAAGTGACATGTTAACGGTATGTCACTCATCCCTCTTTAGTTAGTAAATTCAATACTTAAAACTTAAGGAAATCATCATGTTCTGTCATGTTTTGTTCTAGATCCAGGTGGATCTAGGGAGATCAGTTAGTGTCTACACCTATGGATTTATCCAATAACCAAATTGGCGACTCCACTAGGGAACAGATTGTTTCCTAGTTAGTCTAGTTTCCCTTGCTTTGATTTCTTGTTTTCTGGTGTCTGAGTGTGTGGGAGATCCATCCAGACTCTCTGGATCTAGAAGTTCACTTAGATTCCCTATCCCTTTTCAAAATTTTCTTTGATTACAGACATTCTCGCACTGTACCTGTCTATGGACTGTGAGAATCATTGATGTTTGCACCCTACTGTTAAGTTCAGTGTGAACTTCTCGCACCCTATCAATGTCTAGCCTATGAGAATACCTAATTCTCGCACTGTAATATACTTCCAGCCTGCAAACTTGTTTGTGAAATTTTTTGGATTGGGTCTTGTCATTTTTTGATGCCCAGTTTTGCTTTGAACAACTAGATTGAACTTTTGGAGCCTATATTGATCTATTTACAGTCTTCTTGAAATTCTTTGAGTTGTTTTTAGCCATCTTTTCTTTGTTTGGTTTTGAAGGATTAGTCTCTTTCTTTGAGTGTCTTTCAATTACAAAGCATATGTTTTCTTTAGAATTGTTTGGGGAAAGATCAGATTTCTTCTGAATAGTTCGCTATAAAAAGAAAACTTTTAGTTTGGGTTTCTTTGTTTTAAGAAAGTTCATTATTGCTTTTAGTGAAATTGTTGAAACAAAAAGATTTAATTTCTTGATTTAGATTGGGGGCATCCTTGCATTTGAAGTAGCGAAATTGCATGATTCTTGGCGTTTTTTGATCTTAAATTATGAAAAAATTTCCCCCTCATGGCCCGGGGGGGGCCATGAATCGTGCATTGGTGTTCAGTACATTTTTCTCATTTCTTGAGAATTTCGATATTGATGAGTTTAATATATTTTGCAACAGGAAATGCCATGGAGTTTAAGAGAATTGTTTGCAACAGGAAAGGGGAAAACCACTCACATCTTTCAAAAGAATTATGTATCACAGAAGGTATTAAGTTCTGACTTCTGCTATAATTATTTTTTTAAGCAATTTACCATATCTACATGCATAACAAATTTCGGCGTCACATTATTAACTGTTTATTTCGTTTACATGATAATTGTAGGCTTCAAATGAAAAATCCAAACCTTTTGCATGCAGAGTAGAAGAATTGAAAGGAAAAAGGATTTTCTTAGACATCAAGCCTCTTGACATGTGTTATGATATTCGTCTCGGGTCTTTGATTCAACTCTATAATACAATGAAAGAGTCTTTTAACTTAGAAGTTATATCAATTCCATTTGTGCAGCCAAATACAGATATAAGATTGGATGTATTTGAACAGTTTTCAGGAGATGTTCCGTGGTTGGTCCTTCAAAATCCAGGGGTGTTAACCAGAACAGTGAAGTACTTTCTCATTAAAGAGTGCCTACCGGACCAAGGATGTTATTTATGGGGAGACAAGATTAAGATAAATTATGGGAGTATAATCACAATAATAGAACCCAATGGTAAAGTATTTACACCTCGTAAACCTGTATTGCCTTTGCTAGATAGGTGGGGAGCAAAAACTTATCCTTTTACAATGGAGAAAATTAAAGAATTAGAGGAGGAAGACTATGTCTCATTTCAAGTTTCTTTTCTACAATCACGATAACATCTCCCATAAGGTTAGTGATTAGCCATTTTTCATTTTGGTATAATGTTTTTGGAAGATGATAAAGTAAAAATGAGTATTTTTTTTTTTTAATAAGTTAGATTAATTCGTCATTGTTTATTTTGTTATAATGTTTTTTAAGATGATAAATTAAAGTTTAGTATTTAGTTTTTGTTTTATTATAATGTTTTTTAAGATGATAAATGAAATTTTAGTATTTAGTTTTTATTTGTTTTGTTTTATATATATTTTTAATAATGATTAATTAAAGAAAATATGTTGAATAAAAGATTTGTTATTATTTTTTATATTAATTTTTTTATTGTTTTTTTTAAAGGTGAAAGAGATATTACTTCAACAAAAAATGATATGTTTATTTGGTGGAGATGGCT